>QBDW01001562.1:0-70735 GCA_003261595.1 Maconellicoccus hirsutus
TTTTTTTTTAACGGTAGTACCCATCGATGGGAGGATTTTTGAGTGGAGGGGAAAGGAAAGATATCGATTTTTTTGAAACGCTAAATTCAAATTTTTTCAAATGGAAAAAATAAGACGATTGTACGTTTAAAAGGGGCCTCGCAAAGATGTAAATAAAACGAATTTAAGTGTGATCTCGTTGTTGAACTTTTTCAGCCTAAAAATTTCCCTTGAAAAGCTTCGAAGCATTTCTTGTTTATTTATTTTTTTTGTTAATTTCCTTTGATCTGGAACCATTATCACATCGAAATGATTTTTGTCTGGGTAAATACGTTTTGAATGTTGGTGATAAGAAGGGAGAGGAGAGATGAATATGAAAATTGCAATATTTTCGCATTACTCTCAGAAATACGGATGTTTTTGCAGATAAACGTGTGCACGAGTTGATTGAAAGATATGTGATGTGATTTTTATCTTTATAAGAATTATTTTTCATTTCGCTCGTTTGATTTGCATACAATATTGAACGCATTTATAGAGTTTTTCCCCCAATTTAAATGAAATTTGTATATTACTCCCTATTTCTACCTTTTTTGCGCATTCGCTAGACGAAGTACGATTTGGAAAAATTAGGGGGAGATATCCAAGTACGTTTGTGACGATTCACGTGTAAAAATATCGAAAATTAAATCAAATTCGATGCAGCGTTATCGAATCAGAAATGGAAGTTTGCCACAATGCAAGAAGTAACGTTTAATTTCCGCGTAAATTTCGCAGATTTCTGGATATAGAAGGTAACGAGATGTGTAGAAGGGATTAGACAAAGAGGAAAGAAATGTGGGCAGAATCGGGTGACAAATTACATCGTCGATGATCGCAGGTAAATTACATAAAAAAATTGAATATCGAAATATCGCTATGAAAAATGGAATTTTTTGGGTAATTTCAAAAAAATGGGTAAGAACGGAAATGAGAAAATGTATTACGAGAATTTGCAGAGTATTTCCCTTTGATATGGTCTCTATTTCGAATCAATTTAAATTCTGATTCTAGCAATAACGCCGGTTTTCAGGTTATTTTGAGTATTAATCGTAGCTTCGTGGCGACGACAGCTTCGCGTTCGTTTTCACCAAGTTCTCGTCGCCGTTTACGAAGAGTAATCGAGGTTTACGAAGTGTACTCTTATAATGAAACAAACGACGTCGAAGAAGGCGAAAAGCACTAGTCATCGAGCGGACGCGAAATCTAACTCGGGCCATCATTATTTCACGACGGCAACCAAGTTTCCAATAAGAAAATTCCTTTTAACGAATGACTTGCGAAAATTTTTTTAATCAAGATTATTAATTTTCGAAACGACGGTGGGCGTTTTTTCGTCGTCGTCCCGATGCAAAGTCTCCGCGTCTATTAATTTCGCAGCCTTTGAAAAACACACTTTGGAAACGCAGGAGCGTTTTATAAAGGTGCCCGAATAAGAGAGGAAGCGTCCGAGATTAGCGTCGAAGGAGAAATCTGATTTCGGTAGCTGGGTAACCGGAGGTGACGCGGAGAACGGTGTTTTATTATTATCTGCAATTAATAACGCGACAAAAGGGGCAAAACGGAGGAATTCGTGAAAAAGGGATGTTTATAAGGTGGTTGAGCAGCGGACGCGGTGCCATAGAAAGGTACGTACTACGTAGGTGCTTATAAGCGATGCAGTAAATGTCTTTCTTCCTTTGGAATGACTTTGCAAGTGACTTTGGCGAAAGCTGCCTGTGCAGGAAACCCAAAAAGTATATTGCGGTTATAGTTTCCCTAATGCGTTTCCTTGTCGTGTACGAGTTATTATCAGACGATAATCGCCGTTTGTCGACGAGTTAATACGTGTAGTTATGCGCCGAAAAGGGGAAGGGGTGAATTAAAAATTCAACCGTGTAACCGCAACGTGAACCAGGGTAGGGTAATTATATCTGATGTAAAATTTCGATAACGGTTAATGCGACCGAGAAACGGTGCCCGCTTCAAGGTGGTGGCCGAGCTCGAAAAACATAAACACATCTTTTTCGCGCCCGAAGAAGACGTTAAGCAAGGTTGACCCTTGAGCTTTTGCGTTACGTCTAAAGTAATGGTTTCGTTTATGAAGTCGTTAATGGCGGTTGTCGTTTAAAAGGCGAAAGGGAGGGTGCTTTTTAATAACACATTTTCTTTAATCACAAGTGACCTTGTTGCATAGAGCTCGCGTTAGCGTAGACGTAACGTAATTTCGTTGTTTGCGAGGAGCATTTGGAGTTGTCGCAGACGTTCGGTAAAGCTCCCGAGGAGACGCGATTGTGTGGGTATCTTTTTCACGTTATAAATACATTATTATTTAACACGTTCGTTTCGGAACAGGGTATAGTGTTTCCTCGGGGATTCGCAGACATGCGAATTTAATGAAATAAAATTACCACTGTTGGCTCGACGATGCGCGACGAGGTACCTGTCTGCGTTCTCTTTCGTCGCTGATCTTTCGATATATTGTTTCGTCGCAGATGGCTCTTCAACTTTATATAACATTACGGGAAATGTCAACGTTTAATTGTCGTGTCACTTAATAAGGTGAAATTTTCCAGACAACGCGATGGTGTGTAACCTTTGGAAACAGCTCGTGTATTTGGAACATCGCGACGGGTTTTTTTCTCATATGACATTTTAATTTGATATGGCGCGAAAAAACAGAACTAAGAGAGGTTTGGCGTGTGTAAAAATACTACGAGGCGATTAATAGGTGAAAAAATGGTATGATTTGATTGTACATACGGGTTCACTGAATCAAGAAATTCTTTTGACGTATCGCCGAGAGTTTTCAAAACAAATTTATTTTTATGGGTAAATGCTCGAGGAATTTTTTTCCTCGTTTGGAGCGTATTCGTGGGATTTCTTTTATGTACACGATGAATGAGAGTTCCAGGTTGCGATTTTATGAGGGGTGTTCGGTGGAGATGGGCGGGTGGGATACGAAATACACGTTTTATCAATGATATCGGACAAAGGCAATCGACGAACATTAGAATTATTAAAATCTTTTCATGGTAAAGAGGCTTTAAATGGAGTTTCATAGTTGAATACCTCGGCAAGGATGTGTTTTTAGTCCATCTTTTGAAAAATTAAGCGATGTATGATGATTGAAATATTTCCATTTGAGGAATGAGGTAGATGGGTTGCGTTTGAATCATTTATATGAGTGTTATGATGATGAAAAAAGGAAAAGTTGCGTAGGAAGGTTGAGAATATGCGAAAGATGCCAAAGAAATGTTTGAACGATTTGAAAATATTTATTTTCGAGAAGAATCGGAGTTTTGAAAATTTTTCATAACCGAAAAAAATATGAAAGCAGGTAAAAGAATGCCTACGTATGCATATTTTTTTGATACGAATTCTTGTTGAAATTTTTCTCATTGGAATTTTACTGTTGTTTTCGGTAGATGAACAAAAGTGGCGTTTTTATTTTTTTATTTTACTGTGCTGCGCGTAGATTGTTGAGATGCTTGAGTTCTTTTTTGCAATTCAACCATTTCTAATCTCTCGACTAACTTTTCTTATTTTGTTTAGTTATCGTTGATATCAGTTTTTCGACTTTACCCAGATTTCCAAGATATTACAAGATGCAGCTTTGGTGGTTTTAATTTTGCATGTAAGGCACTTCGGCGTTTAATATTTTATGAGAGTTTTGTTAAAAGCTTCAAAACTTACAAATTAGGTTTGAAATTATCTTAATCTTAATCAAAAACTTATTACATGTTCGAAAATTTCGAGAGAATGAGACAATTTAAAGGGTATTGTGAAATTTAAAATCGAGAGTTTCGGAAAACATTATTAATTCAATCAGTGTAGAAGTTATTAATTAATTTTTTAATTTTTTCTAAGTTTTTGTGAAAGAAAATTTATTTAAAAATTTTTTAACTTCACATATAATTTGATTCAGGTATTGCGATTTTGATTTCAATAATTTTATTTTGTTATTTTCATTACAATTTTTCCGTTTTGAAGTTTCGATTTCATTTCGGTACTTCAATTTCTCGATAAAATATTTCGATTTCGATGTTTTGATTTAAATTTCTCCGTTTTAAAGTTTCGATTTTATTTTGATGTTTCGATTTCGATAGTTTGTTTTCGATGTTTCAATATTAATATTTTTATTTTTAAATTCGATTATTTTATTTTGATATTTTGATTCCTCAGTTAAAATATTTCGACTTGGATAGTTTGGTTTCGATGTTTCGATATCTTATGTTTTTATTTTTAAATTCGACAATTTTATTTCGTTATTTTGATTTCAATTTCTCTTTTGTGAAATATCGATTTTATTTCGATGTTTCGATTTTAATGTTTTTATTTTTAAATTCGATAATTTTATTTCAATGTTTTAATTTCAATTTCTCTATTTTGCTGTTTCGTTTAAACACTTTGATTTCGATAATTTTACTCTGATATTTTAATTTCAATTCTTGGCTAAAATACTTCGATTTGGATAATTTTTTTCGATTTCAATGTTTTTATTTTAAAAATCGATTTAATTTCGATACTTTCATTCTTTGGTTCAAAAATTTCGATTTCAGTGATTTCAATTTCTCTTTTGCGAAGAATCAATTTTATTGTGATATTGATTTCTAACGTAACTTCGATTTGATTTCAATATTTCTATTCTTCCGTTTGAAAATTTCCATTTTGATAATTCTACTTTGATGTTTTGATTTTAATTTCTCTGTTGTGAAATATTGATTTTATTTCGATGTTTCGATATCTCGATTCAGATATTTCAATAATTTTATTTCGAAATTTCGATTTCAATTTCTTTATTTTGAAGCGTCGATTTAATTTCGATGATTTCATTTTTGATATTTTGGTTTCAATGATTTTGTGAATTTTCAAGTTGATTTTTTTGGAAAATCGTATTTTTGTACTTACTTCCGAAAAGAAAACAATTTGGTAATATTTTGAGTAAAATCATCGATAACTTTTTTCTCCGCAAACCGAAGTTAATCTAATTTACAAAACGAAAAAACGAACGAAAAAATATCGAAAAAATACGTAGATCGTAATCGCTGGAGAAATTCAATAAAACATATTCGTACCGAAACGGTTCAACTTTTGAATTGAAATACGCCGGAGAGTTGAGTTTCGCGCGAAAAAATTTTTTGCCGCGCCCCTAGAGAACAAAATGTTGATATTTTTTCTCATTTTATATGTAACGCCATATTATACGCTAATTAGCAAAAAGAACAAGATGAATGAAGGTACGCGCTCTTTCAGCGAGACCGACCGTAGAGAGCGTACCCGTAGGTTGTGGTTACGCGATGGGAGGCAAAATAGCGAAATTTTTTTTCCATCGTTTTATAATCCGTTCGACGTTGAAATACGGCTACGATGAATATGTAAATTTTGTAAACATACCGTAATATACGTATCGATGAAATCTGTACGAATAAAGTAGAAATTAATAACACATTCGGCTTCGACATATTATAAGCGCAACGGGGGCGACGCGAAGATATACGGTATGATATTAATGTAATATTCGGGTCGAAATCCCTCGGAGAGATGCAAAGCTGCGTACGTAGTATTATGTATTTGCGAACGTCCCTCTTCTGTTTTTACACGCCGTAGTATACAGAGTATACTACGTAACTGGTATAAACTAATAAAGGTCCCTCGAAGGAACGTGGCTTATCAGTCCCTTCTCGATGCAGTGTATTTTTAACGAACCCGGTTAACGAGTACGGAAGCTACATAAGAGATACTACGAACGCGTTCCTTAGCCCCGTGTATTATGTATATACATTACACACTTTAGGTAACCCCGCCACCCCTTGATGCCGGCGCGGTCTTCGACGTACGTGCTTTGTTAACAATGCGAATTCGCGGGATAGATTAAAATAGCACTTCTTTTTCAGGCCGAGTACTCGATCTCAGGCTGGTAATTTACATAAGGAAAGAAGGGATCTGTCGAAAGTGTTTTTCTTTCTTTTTTTCCTCGTGTGTGTATACGGGACAAGAGACGACGCTTTTGTGGCGAAATTGATTAGGGATGTAGCGAAGAGCTGACGATGGTTTTTCAACGTAGCGTGTATAGGTGATGAGTTATCTTGAATCTATCATGAGAAGGGGAATATATCTGTTGGCTTCTTACCTGGATATCTTTGGAGAATTGGTTATTGGTGTAGATATGAACGAAGGTGAATTCGCGGACGCGATCGAATTCGAATTTTATCTCGACCGGTTGACCATTCCTCGTTTCGTTTTTCCAGCCTACCCATCCTAGACCTGGAATATAAGCGTGTTATTAGGCATATCAAAGTCATGGATATCGCTTATACGTACTTTTTTCATAATCGTAATAGTTCATCTTGAAGTTTTCCGGGCCCACTTTACCGTCGGTCAGTTGTCCTAGACCGCGTTGTAATTCTTCGTTCCAATAGCCGTCGTAAGTTGCGTCGTAAATGTCCAAGTCTCCGCGTTTATCGCCTTGCGGCATCGAATAACTTATTATACCGTCTGCGAAAGTTACGCAATTGAGGAATATTACTTTTTTGTTGGCTTTTACTCGTTTATGGAGATTAAACGGAGGGGATGTTATGAAGAGATGGCGTTTAAGTGGCAGTTTGACGGAAACGCGAGTGTGTGAAATATAGGGCGAGATGGTTCATTTTTTTTGCATGCGCCTTCTACTCGAGTAATCGCGTAAGGCGGCTTGAAATGAAAATTTTGAATTTTTAATCGCCGCTGGCGTGCACGTGTATATGAACGCGAGTATAAGTTATGAGGGCGGGGGGTGGAATATGGAATTACTTACCGCTCCAGTAACAGCCGTAGACTTCTACTCGCATGCAAACTGTTCGTCTGTGGTAGCTGTATGGTACGAAACGGATACGACTTGCCCATATTGGAGGGTCTAGGTGACGTTTGGCTTCTAAGTATGTGTTCTCGTTGCCGGGCATGATCTGTAATTGAAAATGGTACTTAGAATGTGTCTATGGGAAGTACTTGCTCAATGAAGACATAGTGAGGTAAAACAAAACATCCTGGTGAAGGGACCTTCCAGGAGAGACTCAAGAAGTGATCGCCTTCATGATACACGCGTCTCATAAAGCAACCCCTCTTGGAATAAAATTGGCTGAATGTGTTAAGAAGGTTGAAGAAAAAAGAGACATAACAGGAACCGATCCTCAACATAGCATGATGCTCAAAATTCGAGTCAATGACAAAAGAAAAGAACTTGATTCCAGTTAGAGTAAAAGAGACATGACAGAAATCGATCCTCGACATAGCAAGATGCTCAAAATTCAAGTCGACGACAAAGGAGAAAAACTTGACTCATGTTAAAGTACAGATCGGAAATCATGGAAGATGCACCGCTAAATGGCACCTCTCCAAACAAAGCGTATTTCGCACTTAACACACTTAAATATAAATTTATTGGTATTTTGTTGGAATTTACATGGTTGAACGACTTGAGCTGGCACAGCTGTTCGGTGTCTGTTACAATTTCGAAGATTCAACCCTATTATGAATTGCCTATCCCCAGCCGAAAAGATAAAGGGTGAAGAAAGGATTTTGAAAACTTTGAAAACAGGATCCTCGCTTCTTTTCGTTTAAGTGTGGGTGAGTGGGGAGGTGGTGTACCGCAATGAGAGAATTATGAGATTTGAAACTTCGCCTTGAGATGACTTGAAATATGAGTTTAAGCGGTTGTGTGCCAATGTGACGTATTTAGTTTAATTTCAAAACGAAGCGAGTGATTTAAGAGGGTGGAGATGTGAAATTGATCGATTTCAACTTGAATAACCTTGCGATAAATCAAGTGATGGTGTTTTGGGTTACAGATGGTTTTATTTTAATTAAAGGGTTCAGGATGGACGGATGGTGGTTCGTTTGATCCTTGGAGTAACCTGTAACTTAAAAGGAGCATTTGAACTTTAAGTGGACTAAACAGATAAATTTTTGTAATTTTGATTTTTTTTCAAAATCGTCACCGCTGGAGTGGAGCTTTTGTGAACCGTCGATATTTTGATGATTCGAGAAGAAAGAGGGGGTAGTTCATTTAATTGAGCAAGGTATAGTTCAGAGTATTAAAATTAATTTTTTTTTGACCTTTAATGATCTTTGATGTGCGTATTTTTAAAATTTTGTTTCTGGCTTATTTTTTCTTTCCAAAATAATGAGCGAATAATGAATTAGCCCAGTAGAAATAGCATGATGAAACAGGAGGGGGGGGGGTGATTGCTATGAAGACATATGGTATAAACTTCAGAACATTTCTGCGAATTTTTCATTACACATTTGATTCTCGAATCCTTCGCACCTTTTCCCTTTGTTTCTCCTTCAAAAAAAAAAATAGATATTAACGAATAATATTTCGAACACACTCGTGTATCGAACCCTCGAATAAAAAGCTCATTTTCGGCGAGTTACCTCACCAAAGACATTTGTATAGATTTTTAATAGCGCGTAACTTCGTTGTTGACACAGTTGGCAATAGTCCAATTTCACGCGTACCCCTTCATTCGCAGGTTAATTTCTTGTAAATTCGAGGAAATACCGATTAACTCGCTCGATGTGAAAATTTAGCTACGGATTAAAACCAAAACCTGGGCGGAGGCTGTGCCAAGATACGTTACATTTCCAAATTTTGCGACGATTTTGGAAACGAACGAGAAAACAGTAATCGGATTCGCGGTAGGGTTATGTCAATACAGTCGATAGAGCTTTTGAAAAGAAGTAGACTATAGAGAATTTTATTTAATTGGACGAAAATTACCGTAGGACGATAATCTTTTCATAATGTTTTTTGTGCAATTCAAAACGACACTGGAAATTGAAACTCTGTAATTGGCGTAAGCATTAGCTTAGTTCGCAATATATGGGAAACCGCGGAATCACATTTTCCGGGGTTCTCGGGTTTCCTCGCGAGGAGTAAGGAGGAGAGGGTTGTGTATAATCTCAGCGTATCTTGATTTTTAATCCATTAATACGACAGTCCATCTGCGGCTGGCGTTTTTCGTAGCTTTATGCAAATTTCGTACCCGCGTAGAGTTGATTTTCGATTAAATATTTATATAAGTTATATATAGGATGCCGAAGGGCGGCGCATGTTAATACCGAGTGATACGGCGGGGCGGGAAGTGGACGAGAATAATTTACGGTGTCGTATTCGGCGGCAAGAGAGGCGTCGGATTTTTGAGTTTTATTTTTGCATTCGTAGCGGCGCAACCGTCGAAGACGAAATCGGTACATTGAAATTCTCCGCTAGTTGGTTCGAATAATGAAAATGCGATTAAAAGGGATTAAAATGATGGCGGAATTCAATATGAGGTGTTTTGTGTGAGAATTATAAGCGAGGGAGTCGCGGGGGGCGTGCGTAGTTTTTGAATATTCATGACGTTAATCCCGAAAGAGTAATTCGCCTGTCTTGTGGAATATGTATTGGCGGAAAAAGTGCGTTTGTGTGATTGTCAATGATGTAAGATGAGCCTGAGGTGAAGAATTCTTCAAAAGTATTTTTTGAAAAAAATCGCAGTTAAATATGTAATTCGGGATATATTTTTTGGGCTGAATGGACAACAACGTTGGTCACGATGTTTCGAAAATTTTATTAATTAAATTTTTATTTTTTTAAAGTTGAGATACCAATCACAACCGATGCAAGTGCGGTTTAGCGTGTTTCGAAGGAACCTGCAATTAAGTGGGCGAGGAAGCTTTTGTCGTAACTCGGTGAAAAAACCGTTGATTTTTTTTTCCATTATGATTTTCTCGATTCTTCGAAAGTATAAATTATATAAAGCGCGGTTTAATAGCCGTTTAATAAAAACCCGCAATTACTCCGATTTTCATCCCATTTTTATTTCGGTAGTAATTACCGAGGTTTTTGAAATTTATGGTTCTTGGCTTTGGAAAAAGGTCTCGTCGCGATGGAAGGCGCGGTGGAGGATACGCTGAGAGACATTTATGATACAAGTTTTAAACGCCCTGTGTATTTGTTTTCCAGCGCGAAATTGATGGCCGTAAAATAGTTCGGGAGGGTTTTAGCGGTGGGGGTTGATCCGATTGCTTGGAAATTGCTTTATTGCGTAATTCTTCGGAGTAATTACGCCGGAAATGATTTTTACCGTGGTTATCCTTTGGTTTGTTTTGCTTGCCCCTTTTTCTTAGTAGTTTTTTCTATTGGCAAGGCACCTTGGAATGTTGCTTTTAGTTGTGCTTACAACAAATACTGAGGGGGTTGTAGTTTTAGGAAATTATGGGGTATAAACAAAAGGAGGAATTGTTCGGTTTAATGATTCTCAAACTTTTCTTAGCCTGTGATGAGTTCCAGGTGCTTTGCAATAACTATGGTTAAAAAGAAATTAGGTCCAGGCATATCTCGAATCGATCATAAAATCGCCGAAGCTATCCGAGCCTGAAAGTTCATCACAATTGATTGGTAAACTGGTAGGGACGCGGTGTAGCATATTCGAGATGTATGAAATCTCCACGGAGACGGGAATTTACATAGATGTGGAAACATTGGCGCGACGCATGCAAAGTGGAACCCTTAGGGGAGCTGAGATAAACGTCAGCTACAAAGCGATTCGGTATTCATCGTCGAATAAGGTGTAAATTAAAGGCAACTCGTAAAGGGTACCTTCTTTGGGATATCGATCACGCGTATAAGTTGCATGGTATTTATACACATGCAAAGCAGCTCCGGCATGGTCGTGAGATGAAAGTAACTGAGGATCGAAGCATTCGTACGCAGATCTGCTACCAGGGGAGTGGAAACGCGTTTGTGAACTCGGGGGTTTCTATATTACAAAGTAGATAAACTAATAAAAATTTATTTTTTTAACGACTTACATACACACAAAGCGCGTACACAATTCATTGAACTTAGTCACGCTTACCGCGGCGTTATTTGTTCACGCAACACCCGTTTTAATAACGATAACGCGTCGCGGCCACGGCCGAGGGTTTTCATTGTTGGGAAATATAACCGCACAAGTGTGTCCCTTTTTCGATTCGAAATAGCGTGCTATGTCGATATCAGAGAAAAGTAACATTCCGCTACCCTTCGCTATACTTTTATAAATAATGTTCATCCATCATCCCGAGACTGCTATGTATTGTAAAGCTACTGTATAATTATGTCAACCGTAACTTTTACTTGGGCTTTCTTGTATTTCTCTCTTTCTCGCGCCCGCGCTTTTTTTTCCTCCTCGAATGTGTTTCGTTTGCTTCGCAACGACGACGTGTTCTCGATTTATGTGGAAATTTTATTCCGCCTGATGTAAAAGTCGTGTGATAAAAGAGGTGTCTATGAGGTTTTCGAAACGACTCGGCGGGTTTTTTTCCTAATGAATAAGCCGCTATCACGAAATGTTTCAATATTTTATCAGCGACGAGGTAACTGAGGAGTGATTTTTCATCGGATTTTAAACGAAGTTATCGAGATAGTTTGAGTGAGTTGATTTCTCGCCTGAGATGACAGCTTTCGATATTCGCTGATGGAAGTGACAGTATCGTGAATTTTTGCACGAATAATGAATATTTTCGAAGGAAGTATGGAATTGCGTTGGTGTGCTTGTAGAATTTTTTTTTGGCGGGGGGGTTCGATATACTGAGTTTGTGTGAAGGGTGTTTAATGAAGAAATGAAGATAAGTTCCTAACAAAAATTGAATTATTCAACCATATTTAAAAAATTATTATTCATTTGTTATAATTTTTTCTCATATTTATTGTTGTCCCGTTTAATCAACAACCGAAGTTGTAGGATCTTCGGAACCTCAAAATGAGGTCCTGTAACTTTAATTTTTCATAAAATTGAGCAATTTTTTAATATAATATTCTTAAACGTATACTTATTTGTCCAACATAGCGATAATCTGCAATTACAATTTTCCCAAGTAGTTACAAGAATTTTAGTGCTTTTTCCTACAAAAATTGATTATACAACCCACTATACCCGTGATCCCGTCTTGAGCAAATTAATGAAAATTTAGAAATCGCTATTGTATATGTATTATTCTTATAGGAACGATCAACAAAATTCCCTATTCCCCTATGTGCCCCCTCAGAAGCGGGAAATGATATTTTTGGAAATAGCATAATAACAAAAAATATTGGTAATCGAAACATGGCCTTCGTTCTTTTCTTGAGTTTGAGCAATTTCATGAAAATCTAGAAATTGTTGTAGTATCATTGGCGCAGGGATCGCGAAAGCGGAAAAGTATATTTGTGAAAGGAGTATGTCAAGAAATTGATTTTTGTACGTTATTTTTTGTCTTACTTCGCATTTTGCGAAAATCGACTTTTTCGATACCAAAAAAATCGCAAAATAATCTTGAAATTATTTCAAACAAAAAACGTTGTACGATCTACGACCCTAAAATCGGTAGATTTTGTAAAAAAAATTATTTAAATGATGAGCTGTGCCGCGCGCAACGCTAATCGAAGCGCTACCACATAGTGGGAAGTTTCGGCCAACGCGCGTGCGCGGTTTTTGCGATTTTTCACCACGACCCCGGGGAGGCAAAATTTTGGAAAAAATGTGTGACATCTAGGGGTCAAAGATACATCGAAAAAATGATTTTTGAAAATTGTGCCAGTTGAGATAGGTACTTAAAAAAATAAGTGAAGTCGAAAACGCTCGTTCGGTGGGGGAAAATTGAAGTGGGGGGTTGCTGATTTTTTCATGGAAGGTCCTTGTAAGGGTCTACCATGTACCAAAATTTCAATTAATTTCGTCAACTTTAATTTAAGAAAAAAATTCCTATCTAATTTTCAAAAAAATTAGTTCTTCGAAAACGTGGGGGAGCTGAAATTTTGGTCATGAACGTTTCTCGATGGTACCCACCTGATACCCAAACATCATCAAAATCTGAACTGTGAGGCTAGCCTTTGCATATTGTGGTTTAACTCATGAAGTACATTACGATAGATATATGAATTTTTTAAAACCTTCACGGGCTGTTATACGTTTGTTTAAAACGTGTTGTACAATTACTCTAGTATTGCTGCGATAACGCAAATAAAAAAATTCAAGTTTTAAACAAACGATTTACGTAAAGAAACAATGTTGAAAAACTATGTTTAAAAAAATAAAAAAAACTACTGTGAAGATACTCAAACGAGTAAAAAAGTACAAAATCGCTAACGGAATGAATATCCGTCGTTGCATTTACGAGCAAGTAAATAAGATAGCCTGCACGCTACACTAGACCTCATTAACGACCTTCGTCGCTTTTTACGGCAAACTGAGTATGCAAAAGGTTTAACATTACAGGGTATGCGCGATGCATATGCGGAAATATAAGGGGCTATATTCAAGTATCGCAATATGGTCGTTACTGAAACGGTTCTATTTTAAGGAAAAGATGCATTCGTATTGTTGGAGGAAAAAAAATCTCACTCGAGTCTTTTTATTCGTATTTATTCATTAGTGACGAGAATCTAGCGAGAAATTGAGTTTTTTTTTGCGAACGATTCGCGTTAGCGGAACTTTTTTCGATGGGGTTACATCGTAGAAAGGTATTGACGTAAGAGTAATGAAGATGAACTGGAAAACGATGGTGTTTTTCTAGTTCGACGAAAAGAAAATCATAGATGAGAATAGAAAACGTTCGGATTTAAATTGGCGAAACAATGCGAAAAAGCTGCTGAAGATATTTCGCGTAAATACGATCGAATTCGTGTTAGGCGAAGAGAAGTAAATAATTTTAATTAGTTACTTTCCGTTTAAAACACTTTGATAACGTTTCATTAAATTAAAAGCTATGTAAACAGCGAAGAAAAAGAAAATGCTAGCCGAATGGAAGAGAAAAGCGATTAATTAACTGTAAAGTTAAACAGCGAACTGAATGAAAGTGCTTTAAAAGCTTCGAATGGCGAACGCGCAAGAAAAAAGACAATTTTTGTGAAAAGCTGGAGGTAAAAAATGTCGCATCCGAAGTTCAATACAGTTCGATGTTCGTCGGCTTGGCGGACTAGAAAGTTTTTTTCCATTGCGTCGTTGTTCGTAAAGAGCCCAGCTTAATGGGGCTTTTTCGATATCGGTAAATAAAAATGAACGCTTTCAAAGCATCGAGTAAACATTTCAATTAATTGGCGAGCTTAAGTTGTTTGGTCGATACTTGAGAACTAATTATAAGCGAGTTGATTCGACGAGGCGAGCTTTTCATCTGCGTAGAAAAATATCGCGTGGATGGTGAACAATACAAAATGAATTAATGCTTCGAAATGATTAACGGCTTCGGTGTTTTATCGGAGATGGTTTTCTCTCGAAATGAATTATAAGCTGAAACGAGAAGAGTAAAAATTGGCAATGTGTTGGAACATGTGCGATCGAAAGTCGCGGATTCGCGAAAATACTTCGCGATTCGAAGACGAACTCTACACGATGGTTTAATTTATTGGTCGCGTTTGCGGATTCCGTTGTTTACTCGATTAAACGAACAAGTGTTTAGTTTGACAATTTTTCTACCGGTTTGATTTATGCGAGTAATAATATTCCATTTACCGAGCATGTAATGCGAGGTTTCTCTTGGCTGTGTGCCAGACAAATGGACGACGGGTGGGTTATGGTCAATTATCGCGTGCGAGTTCTGCCTTCGTTTGGTATAGATTTATGTGTACATTTTAACCGTCCGACAAGTTGCGGTTTTTGGACAGCTCGAAGGCCCTAGTAATGAGTCAACCGAGACGTTAGAAGGATAAGAAACCGTTCATCGGATGGTTTTGGGGTATTTTGAAATTTCGATTGTAAATGTCAGATTATATACCCTTGGGGTGGTAACCGAAAACGTGTCTGAGATGTACATCGAAATCAGCTTAACGCGGATGGGGTAAATTTGAATAAAATCGACGCAAGAATTGCGACGGTAACTGTTATTTTAGTCGAACAGCTGAAGGCAAATGGACATTGAGTGATGCGACGAGGAGACGAGAGGAACATACGCTTTATGCGGGATTTAAAACCATAAATACGAACCAAAACGAGGCTGAAGGAAAAACAACGAAATATAAAGGAGCTTAAGTCCAAGGTATAGGTCAATTTAATACTTTATCGTGAAAGAAACGTAAAAACAAGGAGCTTTGAAACGTCGACAAGAATTCTCTTTTTTTTTTTATTGAAAATGTACACAAAAAAGAAATCAAAACGATGTTTAGGTTTTTTTTTTCGTTTACGTTGGACAAATAAACGTAATTGAATTTCTTAGAGATTAATTAACGTTTGCGTTTTGCCTCTAATCTGTAATAATACGTAGCGAAGTTGCTGGTGGCAAACGACAAAATGAATATTATAATTAAATTCTTTGTTACATTGTAACTCGTTTTCTTTAACAAGTGGAGCAAAAGTCTTTGAGTTGTAGAATTAGGGAAAATAATGCGAACAAGTTTTGAATAGAATTAAAGCCGGTGAATGTTATCGTGTGTAAGGCAGGGATGGGAAAACAATTTCTCGATAAACTTGACAAGTTTATTTTTCAATTTGAACGGTACGCGCGAGATGTATGGGAAAGTTTTTCGTATACCTTTGGCGAGAAAAGTTCTCGGCGAGTGAGAAATATCGCGCGTGTGAGAAACTTTGCTACGTCAGGAGTTGGAATTTTGCAAAAGTCCGCAGAGGGCTTTTTGAAGTGTGGAATCGAAATTCGCTGTTTTTGGGTGACGCTAGATTCGAATGTACGGCGAGGAATTTACGCTGAGAGGTGGAGTTGGAAAAGTGATGAGAGAAGGAGGAAGGATGTGTCTGTATAGTGATAGCATATTTAGAAAGTAGTTTTAGAAGAGGATAGTTAGAGTGAAATGTATGTTGAAGGGGGATTCTAAAATTTGTTTTCATCTTAGATGAGAGAGGTGTTATTTAAATTAATTTTAAAATCGTAATTATAAGTTGAAGGGATGAGAATGCATAAGAATGAAATCAAATCGATAGATTTAATAAAAAGCAACGAATGTGGATGCGATGATTTTTTTTCTTAAAATAATTCAAAAATTTAAAAAATGAAAGGAATTAAAGAGAATTTAGCGAAGTTACGAGTGTCTACAACAATATTGATCATATTGGTAACACTGCCTTGCTTCTGAGAAGAATGCTGATGCTGAAAAAGCATTTAGTTTACATCAACAAACAAAAAATCAAATCAATACTTGAAAAATTTTGAAAAACATTTGTCACAACCAGTGCTGCCAGGAAGAAAACAGAAAAAATTACCATTAGTCCATTTGAAAACTTCAAAAAAAAATTACCGCATCACCACCTATGGTATTTATGTTAATCACCTGTAATTACCTGTATTTACTTGTAAATTACTTGTAATTACCAGTAAATTACTGCAAATTACCCATAAGTGCGCGTAAATTACTTGAAATTACTAGTAATTACCAATACAGTACCTGTAATTACTGGTGAATCGCCTGTAAATTACTTGTAATAACTGGTTCAATACTTGTAATTACCGGTAAAATACCTTTAAATTACTTGTAATTACCCATTTTTGTTATCTTGAGATTTACGTATCTTTGAGCAGCTTTTTTCTTAAATTTTTATGTAATTTTGAGCAACATTTCCATAAAAATATGAAGTTTGGTTAATTTTCAAAAATGATTGGTAATTACTTACTTTACTTTTTTCCATTAACGTGCCTTTACTGCTGCTAGGCCAGAGGCACAGATCGATTAGATGAGTTTAGATTTGGGAGAGGATATTGGAGGATCTTAGGAATCATTGCATCATTTTTTCGAAACTTAGTTAAATTTGCTAATGTGTCATCAGTTGAGTTAAATTCCCTGAATTACTGTAATTCTGATTGTTTTAATGACTTTTTTATTTGTACAAATATTTTCATAAAGATTCAAAATTTCGAAGTATAAATTTTTTTTACTTTTTTTTACAAATTTAATAAATTTTTGGTGTTTTCTCCTATTTTTGAACTTTTTTAAGCGCCAGTTGATGTGCATGTTGGCTCATGAAGAATTCTCAAAAAAGTTCGAATTCAGATGTCAAAATATAAGTATTTTATAACTTTTTGTTGCTTATATCTTTTTTTTCGTTCTTTTGATAATGCATTAAAAAGTGGTACTGCTTTTATGTAAATTTATGTTACGTCTGATCACACAGGAATATTTCATCTGGACCGTACTTCGCAAAAAACTACAATCTTCGGCCCAGAAACACCTCTTTGTTAAAAATCACAAAAAAAATTCAACAGTTGCTATTTTCGTGTTTTCTAATCAAGTTAACCTGCTTTATAATTACGCCTATTTTTTTTTAAAAGCGAACGAACTCAATTCTTTTTAATTTTCTTCGGCCGTTGCGAAAAAAAAATCAAATTTCAAAGAGAAAAATTACGGAAAATTTTCCGAGTAATTAAATTTGTTTTTCGACGTTAACAAAATTACCAAATTATTTGATAATGCGTTTAACTAGCGACCTTATTTAGATCTCGCGATTACAAAGGCAAATTTTAAAAAGATTAAAAAAATTCTCTTAAAGGATGCGAAAAAGGCAACGAACACCGAGCTCATTAAGGTGCGAGAGAATATAAGATGGTGGGAAATTTGTAGTCGTTGCAGTATCATAGAATTAATTACTGGTTAGGAGAAGCTATTTGGTAAACGATGGTCGTTATCAAGCGTAGTTCTCGAGTTTGCGAATTTTTCGTTAAAGGGGTTTTTCTCTTTTTTTGGGTACTTTTTGCACGATTCTGCACATCTAGGACCTTTTACGCACATGATTCGATGTACGTTGTTTCGTCGAGTTGAAAAACGAGCCGGAGTATATGACGTGAAAATGAACGCTTTTACAAAATACATTTATGTTTTTCGCGCGAGTATTATTCACGTATATTGTACAAGAGGGTGGAAGGAGAAGGGGTTGTTCGGTCGTGTCAGTATCTATGTTAAGCGCAGCGTAGAAAAGCTCGTCATTAATCTTGGCGTTGTTTTTGTTTTGCCACAAGAAATGGTTTCCGGTCAGTAACCACTTCATTTATTATTGGTAATGAGATGGTAGATATGGCTCGTATAAACGTGTATTTTCGGCTCGATGAAATTAGTATACGTCGAAAGGTGACAAATTGGCGAGAAAGGTTCTCGGGAGCTTTGATAATTAAATTAAATGTAAGATTAAAGGTGAGACGTAGTTATTTGTTTTTTATTAGAACGCGGCGTTAATTTAGTTTGCCAAGTGAAGTTCACCGGCACGGAAAGTTTAAATTGGCAAGCGGTTTAGGTGGATTTTCTGATTCGGTAGGAGGTTCGACATTAAATATTAAAAGTTGCAATTCGATTGGTATTTCAGAAATTCTTAATCCTTTGATTGTTTATCTTAAAGTTTCGCGTCTTAAGTTCGGTAAAGCTATCTGTTTGAGGTTCGATTTTTTTCTAATTGTTTTACGTTTAGCGTTTTTGCGCTTTGAGGGTTTGAGCAATTTTCTGCAACGGGGAAATTGAAAACTTTTCAAATCCAACGTTAATTTGGTTTCTTTTCTGAACTGTCGCACAATAAGTAAATCTGCTATCGAGGATTACTCGTTAAATAAGAAACGTTTTGAAACGAAGACAAAAAAAAAAGGAATCAAAGAAAAAAATACAAACTGGAAAATCGAACGGTATACAAGGAGTACGATAACCGAAGTACTCGAGATTATTATTTATTGTTGTTGGAGTTTTTCCTTTCGTGTCTGTTGTCGTTGAAAAAGTTGAAAACATTTAGGGAGTGATTTTGTATAAAATATTGCACGGTAAGCGTTTTTCTTGCGTCATTAAACATTTTATCGGATTACACTAAATGATCTTTAAATTTACATATTTATTAAGTTGTCGTATACCAAGTTACGCAGCGATGGCGAAATGTATTTAAATATTTTTGATGGTGTGAAAGGTGTTAAGAGTTGATTTTTATTATTCGCCGTTTTTTTTCGGTGTACTTTGCGAAGATATTGAAATAACTTGGGGTCGTAATGGAGATAATTTTGTTGGGTATTTTGCGTTTATCGTAAATTTACCCGCATTGTTTGGTAAATTTATTAAATGGAGGGAGAAATAGGTTGAAATGGAAAAATGCCTTAATTAAGATACAAAAGAAGAAGCGATTTTGGGAAATGAAGAATTGGTAGTCGTTGAAGTATTGAAGGAATTTTTTCATTTTCAGGTGCCAGGTACGAACAAAGTTGCACTCAATCAATATTGCAGATTAGGCAGAAGTTATGGAGATGGTATCGACGACTATCAGGTATTTCTATCGATTTTAGATACATTATGATATCAATTTTTAAAGAGTCGCTATTTAGTAAGAAATCCGCAATATGCTTATTGAGCATCCAAAACATTTCAAAATTGTAAAAAACAACGAAAAATTGCATTTTAAGAGCATGACGTGCTTTTTAAGGGGGAAAGGAGGAGAGAATGATGAAAAATTGCCTGTTTTGTCTCATGAAGCAGTATCAGTGGCAAGGTGGAGAGAAGGGAAAAGGGATTTTTAAAATTGTTTTCATAACGATATTCAAATTTAAAAAAAGGTAGTGACGTCACGGGGTGTCTACAAGGTGAAGAAAGTAGTGGAAGTAGTGAATTCAGTTAACGTTTCCGAAAAATTAATGGAAAAATTAAAATACTCAAAGCTGCAAAATATTTTTGAAAAAGTTACAAAAAAAATGATGATTTTTGGTAAAAGACTAGCAATTTTTCATGAATTGACAGCAACGTCAACATATGTGACGTTAGTATTCCTTTTTTTTTATAATTATGATTTAAAATACAGATTTTTTTCAAATTTGAAGTTTTCTTAGTTATATGAGAGAGGGGGGAGAGTCCAGTTGGGATGTTTTTGAAAATTTGGTAAAAAGGTAGTGAATGATTTTTCGAAAAGGATCCTCGACTTCTTTTTTTTTTCAGTACACTTTTTTTTCGTTACAAATTCGTGCGAAAAATTCCAATTCTTTTCGCAGAAGATTTCAAAACTCGAATTTTCTTCTCATTGAAAAATAAGCAAAAATAAAAATAAAAATTCGTAGACTTTTACCTCTTCTCCTTTGTAATTCCGGTACTTCTTCCATTTTCCAAGCTTAGGACGCCAATACTCCAACTGATACGCTTCGGTGTACTCTTGTCCTTGACCGTTACCAAAGCGTCCCTGCGTTTCGACGGCCGTAATGACGTGCACTTGTTGTAGATTAATTTCCAGCCATTCTTTGGGTTCCTGCGTAGCCTCCTGTTTCGGACACCACGCTCCGCCATGACTCTCGGTTCGTATCCTGCAAAAGAAATACGATTAACGACGAACGTTAAGATTTTAATTTACTCGGCCGAAGTCGTTGAGAAAGAATTAGGATTACGCACGATCAATTCCAATCATAGAAGTAATACATCGTGGGCCCGAAGCACGGAGTGGTTTTTATGGAGCGGCAAACTTTGGCCGCGTCTTGGTGTAAAGTAAAAATTGTCGTGCGTTTGTGGCTACAACGTGTGGTGTATCGTTTCGGTGAAAACTCGAGTTTAATCGTAACGTCGAAAAGAAAAATCGACAACTGCGTTAACCCCTAAATTATCTAAAACCCCTAAGGAGTTAGGAACATCGCAGATGTGCTGTGGGAGGGGGGACGCTCGTCTTGAAAAAAACCGTCTTTTTCGTTCACCCGAATCAATTTAACTTCGGCAAGTGAAAAGTTTTTCAGGTTTATTTATACAGCTAGTTATTGAATTTTCTTATGTTTAGGTTTAATGCGAATAACCAAAGAGGCTGTTGCGTTCGGGAATTTTTTTTTCGCTTTATTGCAGAGAGTTTTAATATAATGGCGTTTCCAGGTACTAATCTCGAGGTGTAGATAGGAAAGCGTATTTTGGATGCGGTGTGTGTTCGTGCACATGATCGCGTTCGACGTATTCGAAAAATAACGTGGGAAGTTTGGCCCGATTGCACGGCTTGTTTGTGCCGGAGTGTGTGGTGAAAAATTCGTATTAAAAGATTAACACCGGTTTGCCAACCGCGAGTTAGCGATTTCGCCGAGGGAAAATCTAAGGACGAAAGGATTGCGAGCGATCATTGAGGCGAAAATATCGTAATGGAAAGTAAACGAAATATTTAGAAATCTAACAGATAATTCTCGCCGAAAAGGAAACAAGGAATTCCTTTTAACGCAGCCGGAAATTCCCACCTGAAAAATAAACTTTTGTGTCGAGTAAACTTCCCTCATAAATACTTTTATTTTCTAGCCATCAACTTTTCCTAACAGATTTTACGTTTTTTTGAACACTTGAATAATCTTTTTTTTTTTCTCGCCCAAGACGAAAGAGAAAAAACTATTATGAAATATTTTTTAAAAGCAATGGCGTGAGAAATTTTACGCTTTGGACGAATCGTATACTTATTTTGAATTTTTTTATCGTCGTGTGACGTAATGTGAAAATGGAATTTTTATTTTTGGTGAAAAAGTAACGCCAAATCGCCATTACAGTGTCCTCGAATTTATAAGAAAAGGTATTGGTCGCGCGTCACGGTTCATTTGTCGAGAAATAGCGCGATATCGTCTAAAAATACGAATCAGGGAACGCGAGATGTGAAAAATTTCATAAATTTTTCTTAATGAAAAATTCGCCACCACGTGTTACGTCAGTTTTACTTGCCAAATTACCGTAAATTATTGGATTCGGGATGTCAATGACTGCGAAACGAAGACAACCGTAGTTCTGGCGTATTACCGGAGACGTTGAAAATATTACGTTTATACGTAAGACGCATCGTAGCGGTGACCTGCGACCTTGTAAGAATATCTAGAATTTTGGCGTAAATTATCGCGTATGAAGGCTTTGACGCGAGAGGATTTTTCAATTTACGAGCAGACGGGTGGATCGGTGGAAGTGTAGGAGAGAAACATGGATGGTGATTTGGTTGTTGAACGTCAGCTTGAACAAGGTGATATACTGAGACTGAAAATGTTCAATTTTGGAGACGAATATGTAATTGTAGTAGTAATGATGATAAAAAATCTATATTCAAGTGATCAAGACGGTGCTAGTGTCACAATTTTTTATATTAGGGGAAATTTATTTTCTTAATAACAATATTTAAATTTCTTAATTTGAAAAGTGATGGCAGAAATTTGTATATTTCATCACAAAAATCTGCAAATTTTTATAGTGAGAGAGAGAGGGGGGGGAGGGGGGTCAGACATAGTTTGCTGTAAAAATCGTAGAAAGCTTTACTGAAAAATGCAGCTCGATGATTTGGGAGAACTTTTTACACTTTTTAATCAACCAACAAAACTATCCCTGGTCCTAGAGTCATTAAATTTGAAAAATGAGTAAATTTTTCAAGAATCAACATCAGTTGTGAAAAAAATTATGATATCAAAGGTGAAAAATTTTCCTGAATTTTTCCATTGTTCATGATCTGTTAAAAAAAAAGATTTGATGTATTGATTACTAGGTGATTCACGAAGCACATGACTCCTTTGTGAAGTTCCATTGGCAATTTAATCCCCATAGTGTCGCAGTGTTTGAGAAACTAGTCATTTGAAGGGGCCAAACGATTTTTAAATTTTTCGTCGAATTTGCCTGAAAATATAGCTTGCAGCAGGTGCGAAACATTTAGGGCAGATTGGTTGCGTAGCTTTATTAAATGAGGGAATTCGCTTTAGTCAATTTGGCGTAATTCATTAACTCGACGGTTCCTTCGAAAAATGTAAATAGACGATTTATTTTACATAATGGTGTAACATCTGTTGCGTAATTTGTTCCAGAGACATGATATGATGTTTACTCGTTTACCTAATGCGTAATTAAATCTTCCTGGAGTTTTATCGATAGGCAATATGAATGGAAGTGCGGAGTATTGGTTGTATACCAATGTCGTGAAAGGGGCTAGGAACTTTATGCATCAACCTGTGTGTGCAGGGTGTTTCGATCTTGTCTGATCTTTTACTGATACTGAAATTCTCCTTGAGTTTTATTGATAGGCAAAATGAATTGAAGTTTGTAATATTGGTTGTATACTCGTGTCATAGAAGGAGGTAGGAACTTCATGCATTATCCTGTATCGAGGCGCTTGATCTTTTACAGGCTCTCAGTTTTGGTAGTTTTATCACTAATTAAGGAATTGGACACCTTGAGTGGGACACCCTGTATTTTTTTCTCAATATCAACAGCAGTTTCTTAGTATCGTGAGTAACTAAGGCAATTATGAGTACTTTGACGGAGGTAAAAAATGAAACGATTCAGGTTTATTAATTAATAGTGGCAAAAAAAAAAGATAAAAATCCATTTATGAGGAAATTGAACTGAAACGTAAGTTTTCCATTTTGCTTAGGTGGGCTGAAAAAGTCGACGTTGATATTATAATAATGCATATGAGGAAAATACGCCAAAGAGAGGCATGTACATATCTCGATAGAAGTATCGCTCGTGCTCGCAAAGCAACGATGACGAAATTGGATTAAGACAATAAAAAAAAGGCAAACTGCTTGTAATTTCGTTTTGACGATTCTGTACAAGCAACCCTTTACCGACTCAGGTTAAATAAATATCTGGAGCAGATGAAACAGAAAGCCTACTCGTAACCTATAAAAAATATTACCCCGGTATATTTCGTGATACGCTAATAAATGTTATTACTATTCGGGCTACAGTTTGAAATTTCTTTACGTCCAGAAATGAAATAACGATCTATAAAACGTACTAGGTTTACCGATGATGCTACGATAAAACGTATCTACTTCATAAATACTCAAAGCACAATTTAGATTTTTACGATTATAAAAGTCATCCAGCCGGGCGTGTATATGGCTTCTGTGCGTTCGCGGTACGAGCCGATATGATTCGATACCGGGAATAAATTGAAATTAATAGATTACGTGGGGTGTTGGGAGTTTGATAGGTGCTTGGAGAAGTCATCGGAGATTTTTTAAGCGTTATTTATGCTTTGAGATAAACAGAAGGGAGAGGTTTTGTTAAAGATTAAGTTCGATTGCAATTTGGATATGATTTGTGGACGCTGGAACGTTTTAAGGCATCGGATCATTAATTTCGTTGAAATTCTGCACTCTGGACTAGTACGAGTTCCACGATCAATGTTCCGTTGACGACTTTTTAACAACATTTCATCGGAGTGTTACGCAGGCAGGTAGAAAGTAATTACATTGCGAAAGGAACATAGTAATGTGTTTTTTTTCTTTGGATTTTGCTTTCGTCATCGGCGCTTTGGTTGTTTTTAATGGAAATGCAGTGGTCGTAAAAGTAAAACCATTAGCGTAATTTCCCCTTCCATCGAGTACAATGAAAAAGGGTTGAAATGGTTGGTCACGTCGTTAAAGTTAGAAGTAGTTAATGCGTCGACATATTTTGAATCGGAATCGTTCGTCATCTCTTGTGTCAAGGCGCCACACGCGATGTTTACATCGATGGATTTTCTCTGTTGTGCTATGTATTAAAAATATTTAGGTAATTTAAGATATATAGAAAAGGAGGAGCCCTCGTTTCGTCGAATCAGTTATATCCTCGTGTAGGAATAATTACGCGCGAAAATGCGAAGTACGAGGAAGCAGCGATGGAGTTTTAAAGGAAACGAGGGTCGCTTTTTAGGATTTTTTTTCCGCCGCGTGTCCGACAAATCTTGTTGCCAGTTTTACGTAATTTCGCGTCAAAGCGGATTCTCCTTTTAGTGGATTATTCTGGGACGGATTTGCGGTTTCGGGTCTTTGTTTTTGATCGAGGGTCGTAACGGGTTCGGGAAGCATGGACTATGTGACGGATTACCAAAAGGATAAGTGTTTTATTGTTGCGATTTCCTCGCGATGCATAGTTCGATGGAAATGATGAAGGAACGTCCGGACGTAATTGGATGGGCTTTGTTGGGGGGTTCATGTTTTAAGCATATGAGAAAAATTGCTAAATATGGAGAAAGTAATCGAGCGTTTTTGAAAAGTTCAAACGAAGAAGTTTGGAAAGAAATTTAATGTATTTTTCCGTGGTTTGCCGTTTTTTGTTTTTCATTTTTTTGGTTTTTTTTTTTTGAGTTTTTAAATGACTTTTTTTCATTTTGCTCACTTTTTTGACATCTTTTTTAGCTAAATTTTGATGTGTCTCATTTTTTCCTTTTTTTTCTCTCCATTTGACATGGACATATTTGCAGGATAAAAATAAATGACGTCATCAGTTCAATATAGTATTGAGTAAATCTGACGTCATCGACGTTTCGCAAAGATTTATAGGAATTTGAGTAGTGGATAAGGCGTAATTGTGCCAAAATTTTCTGGTGGGGAAGGAAGGAGGTCTATTTCAAGTGAATTTGGGGTTTTCAATTTTTTTTATAACTTTTTCTTGAAATTTCGACTGAACTTATTATTTTTTCATTAATTTTACTACCTGTTGGATACTTCGTGTTGAATTGAAATTTCTGGAAAAACTCAAAGTACTACAACTACATATCTGCGTCGTCATTAGTGTGAGTGGAACGTTAACACGAAACGCGAAACAGAATCCAGATCTTTAAAGTAACGAAAAACCCGAAGAAATTACGCAAACGTGTCAACTCCACGTGAACGTCATTTCAACTCGCGAATTAAAAAGTAAAACCAATATCTTTTCCAGCCAATCGACCAAAACCAAACAAACATAAAACTTCTAAGGTACCAAAATTTCCCTGCGGTATGTGTACGCGTGTCGAAACGGACGCTGGGAAATTCGACGATAGGACTAATTTGGAAAACGTTGGCGAAAAGGAGAGAAAAAAAGATGGGTCGTGAAAGCGGTAAAGCGATAGTGGATTTGTACTAAACACACACAAAGACGACTAAACCATTAAGATTTGTTCGGGCAGCTTAATACGCGTAGTGGCAGCGAAAGAGAAGGTAGGAAAAGGGTTTCACTGCGTCGGGTTTTTATACGTTTAAAATGAAGTCTGCAAGTAAGTATCGGTCCAACAAAAGCTCGGTGAAAAGCTGGCAGAATGGTCAGGTTAAAATAAGCAATATCTTTTTTTTTCTTCTTCGGCCCTTCTGGTTTGGCTGTACGTTTTTATTGTTTCGGTGCGGCGAAGAGACGAAAGAAATCGGAAACGAAAGGGAAAGGTCTGTGAAATAGCTCGAGGAATCAATAAAAGGAGAAAATAGAAAGCGAAGCGGCGCCCAAGGTGAACTCGAACAAGAAGAAATAAAGGTAATGGCGAGAAAGGAGAATGACGATGGCTAGTAAGGGTAGGAAAATGCTTTCACAAAGCTTTGTAATAATGCATGGCGTTAGGCGCTAGTCGAACTTGAATAAACTGCTCCCTCGAGCTTTTCACGTTTCACGCGGCTTATAGGGGGAGAGGGGTAGGGATCATGGTCGACAATTTAAACCTCACATACGAGTTTTTTTCTAAGGTCCGAAGGTGGATTTTCCAGCGATGGGGATGGTTAGTTGGATCGAAACGTGATATGACGAACCAAATTACTTTTTAATTTTCTTCGTTTACGTGCGTGTCGTGTTGGAAGTTACTAGATGTGGTGAGATGCTGGAGCCGAGATAGGGGTGTTTTATGTCTTAATCGGATATCCCTTCAGGATTGCATGAGTAACCATCGCAGGTAATTTGTGTTTGTCTTTTTGTCGAGTTCGATATTTGTCCAGAGACCATGTTTGGTTACCTGTAAATGAGTTGGTATTTACAGAATCCCATTCGAGGTAGCATGTCTGGCGTGTAATTTGGGTACAGAAAAGCTGCGGGCTCGAGCGTGCAGAAAATTCGCGACGAAAAAGAAAGAAACTCGAGGATGTGTAAATACGCGAACATCTCGAATGGAGTTTTTTCCAACGTTTTTACTTTCATTTACGCCGTAATTATGAGTCGACTGTGGAACAACGCGAAAGTTGCTTTTTTTCACAATACACACGTTGACTTTATTCATTTGGGTCGCGTTGTAAAGCTCTCGCTTTGGTCGTAATCAAATACGCTGCCAGCAATTCGTTATACGCTTTTAATTCAAAAAGAATAACAAATTTTCGCGCTGCTCCGCGACACACGGTTTGTTTTCCCTGGAACAATGCTCGTTTAAATATTCCTTTTTTCGGCTCGAAATTACACGTACTTACGACGTTCGTTTATGAAATTTGATATTCATAAATTGCCCGAAGCCTCTGCGAGCTCCGCGTGAAATGCCGAACAAACGGAATAAAATATCGAAATATTTAAACGGGCAGTGAAATTGAGATTTTAAAAAGCCCAAGCTCGAGATTAACTCGCCGAGGCTTCGAGGCGCGTTATTATAAGCGTATTCGCGAAACATAGCAAGTAGTAAACAAGCCGTGAATAATTAATCATGCTTAATTAGCAAGATGTAACTTTGCAGAGTGAATCGCGCGCAAAGTGGAATTTTCTATTATTGTAATGTATAGTGGGCGTTTTATATGGTATTTTTTTCATGTCTTCTCTGCGTTTCGTCTTGTGTATACGTCTCGTTATGTCATTCGCACAAAAAGCTCTTTCGAGTTAATTGTTGTATAAACGCAACAGGAATAAAGGGTTTTTTATTCGCGTATAATCGAGCCAGAGAGTTTAGTCTGTTTGCGAAGCGTTTTCGTGATTTGAATCGACGAATTGAAATTAAAGTCGTTTGTTTTTACAGATAAGGTAGCTCGTTTCGAGTACAATGTTTACCGTAGAATAATGATATACGGCGCAGACGAGTTGCAAATTATTTACAATACAGAAAAGAGGGGGAAAATGGCGAAAAATACGGACGTATTTAATCATCGAGGTTCGAGCTGATTTGGGTTTTTATACGATTGTCTATTCGGAGCAGGATTCGAGAGGATTTTTGCTTTTTAGACGTGATCGAAAGTCTGATAGCGTTTTTTAAATTTCTAGCGCCGGGTAACATTGTGGAGTGGAGGTCGGGGGAGGGGTGGAATATGTACTCTCCTCTTGAAACCGGTATCACATTAATGGGAAGTATCGTTGGGGATCATTAAGTCTTTTTGGGTTAATTTACGCGCTGTATGTATTTGCTAATAATTATTTCATCGATTGATGACGTCGTCATTGTTTTGAAAAATTTTATTATGGAAGGGTGGAATGAAATTCAAATTAATTTGATAAAAGCACTAAGTTGAAGTCATTTTTTCATAATTTTTTAGAAATTTTGATTAGTCAATTTCACATTATTAATTTGTACATAGTACCGGATGTCTAACAAATCTCAGCCCACTTTTTAAAGAATTTCTCTTTAATGTCCTTATCTTGGCAACATTGATTATTGCATTACGTATAACATTATGAAAAAAAATGCTACCAACTTGAAATCAAGAACAAGAATTGTTATGAGGTGAGCTAAGAGCAATTGGACCCCTTGAATGAACACAAAGTTGGACCAATGACGTCATTAGTTGGATTTTTTATGACTTATAATGATGCAATTACAGCTAAAAAATCGTTAGAATGAGGTAATTAAATTTTTTAGCAAATACCATTGACGGAGATTTTCATATGAATTAGTGACGTCATCACTGATTACAGTTTTTTAAACGACTGAGAACAAAAACTCGAAAAGGAGCATTTTGATTAATATTGAAAAATGATTAAATCGATATTTAAACGAAATTAAAATGTTTTTTTTTCATAGATAGCGACAAAATTGATTTTTTTTCCTTTTTTCAAATTTTTAATATACCATTTCCACGTTACCTTCGTCTCAACGATTCCGGTTTCACGTTTAACTTTTACAGTAGATTTCAATTGAAAACTCGCTAGAAATGGAACGCGTTACTATTGAAGCCTTTTTTTATACTTTTTCGTGCGATCTGTACATCGAATACTTTTTCCAGCTATTTCCTGTCGTTAGAAAAGGAGAAAAAGGATGTTTTTCTCATTAATTTAGTAACTGTATCTTTAACTGCGAAGGAAATCAAATAACAACTTGTGGTTCATTCGAGCACGATAAAACATGAAAATAATTTTCTTAAATTTCCAATATATCGCGTTGATTTTCGCGTTTCGTTTCTACGTTGCAAGCGTTTATTCTCGATTTTTCCAGATTTTAATCAATGTTGCGATAATAAACTTGATACGAAATTAGGTATCGTTGATATTACCGCGATAATTGAATAATGTATAAAGGGAGGGGGGAGGGGGAAATAGTGGAATATATAAAATCGTACCGTTATTTGCATGAAAATTGTTCGACGTGGTACCTAATGTAACTTGATAGGAGGTAGTTTTTCTGAGTTGAAATTTATATTTCGGGTTCTTCGAATTGATTTTCAACCCCCTCCCCCCGCCAAACTTTTTTCCGGCATTTTTCGAATGTTGGTATTGCAGATGTACAGTATTTCGAACAATTTATTCAACTGCTATGGGACTTGACACGTGGTGCTTTTTTTTGAAATCCCCCTCTCTCTCCCGCATAAATTTTTTGGTATCAAATAACATATCCAGGGTAATTTATCTTTTATGTTGAAAATTGTATCAAAAAACTAGATAATTTTTGAACAAAACGCGAACACGAATTTTCAGATTATTCGATAAGGAAAACACACGACCTTTTGGTTGATTGCATGACGTAGTCTAATTACGTATCAATTTCACCCAATGAGAGAGGACATTTTGTACCGCTCGCATGACTACACGTTGTTAAGAGAGCATCTCGTAACTCGTTGAAAATTTGATTCTTAGTCATCGAGCGTGATATCACACGAGATACAATTCCACAAAACAACTTTCCTATATAGAGGTAACCAACTACGTGGAATTTTCCCAGAGCCGAAAGGATACAGGGTTGTTTAGTCGATTAGAATATTCATCCCTCCGTACGGTACACGCAACCTCTCCAAATTCGCGTTCCAATTGACCAGCATTTAATTACAGTACGTTCCATCGAACGGTATTTTCCCACTATGAAGTATTAACAATTGCACGACGCGGCGCTCGATTCTGCATGATGTATCAAAAACCTAATTAAAAAGCCAACTTGGGCGAGAACGGAAGGTATTTTACGGACGAACGCGCGTCTCGGTGATGTTAATTTGCGAATTGTGGACGTGCATTGTTCCGGGGCCGGTAAATGAAATTATTCCGTCGGCTGTAGTCGAAATTGTATTCGAGACGGAATTTTTTGCTGTTCGAGTGTAAGAAAACGCGAATTGGACCGGAATCGTGGTCGCAATCAAAATCTAAATTTGAAATTACATTTGTAGAGATGATGGGAGGAGGTGCGGGAGGAACAGCGTTAGGCGATTCGGCGTAATTTCTTTTGTGTTTTCATTTTCTCGTTATTAATATTTATGATGGTTTTGTGGAAGTCGAGATTGTTTCGACGGCGTGGTTTACTAATTTGAGAATTCGACGTGCACGTGGATTGGCCGAAAGTCCGAAGGGTGATATTTTTAACGCGTACCTGGTATTTTTATTTTGAAGGGAGATGTTTTTCGAGAAGATTTTTTACCCTGTTTTCGGATCGATTGAAGGAAAAACAAGTATCGCAACAAGTTCGCTCCTTGGGTTTTTTTCGACGTGGAAATTTAATATTTTAATCGACGCGAATCGCGAGTTTTTCGAGGGGGTGATTACCCTTTTGCCATGAATTCGTAATCTGTTTGATGTAAATTACCCCATCGCGTTAAACATCGTGACGGAGATTGACGTCGATGTCGCGACGTTATTTATTGTGCCTACTGAGAAGGAATTTTTCGTAGCAGTGATCTGGACGCGCGGAGGATTTCCTGTGGAATCGGCAAATTGAGCAGATACGGAAATATTGATATGTTCTGGGAGTCCGTGGAAAAATACGAGAGATGGTAATCGATACCGTATAAGTTGAGCGAATAAAGCTTAAAAGAGAAACTTTCTTAGTAACGTAGTTTGTATTCGGAGCTATTTTTTTCAACATAATTCCCAACGTATTTTATTGATTTAAAATTATATATTACGTATATAAAAACTTTGTCGTATAGAGACGTAAACGTTTCTAGTTGGAGAATTTCGAAGATATATGGTTACATCGGGATTATACTCATTGTAGCCCGGTGTATTTCCGTCGTCGAGGTTATTTCTGCGTGTTTTTTTCCTCGAAGGAAATATTGTTCGGGACGAATATAAACTACTTTGAAGTCGTAAGATATCGGTTGTTTTAATATTTAATAGTCGAGGATTAAATTACCCTGGGATGGTCGAAAGTTCGATGAATTATTGCATCGGGCGATATTAATTTACCGGATGAAGGTAATGGGTGAGGGGGTGCGGGAGAAGTAAATGCAAAATTAATACTATGCTTACCGGCCATGCTGAGGTCCGACGTTGCCGCTGTCGAATGAAGAACTCGCTGTTATATCGTCGTCTTTGATTTTACCACTTTCCATTCCAAGGGCGGCGGTGCATTGTGCTGGAATCAAATTGAAAGTTAAGTTATAAGGTGCGCAGATTGTGTGGTTTGGTATTGGCGAAAAGGAATTGGGATATTTTGAATCTTCGTTTTTTTGAAATGTGTATCGTCCTTTATCTCCTTCCATTGACGATAAAGTACTCACTCAAGGATATTTATATTTTACTGCTCATATTTGTACATTTGTTGTTAAATAAATAGTGGCTCTTTGGAGATTTTTGCCCTCAGTTTATTGAGCCTTGTATTAATCTTATTAGGAATATTTTTTCATTTCAGATATACTTTCATCAATGGTCTCATTAGTCTTTTATTGGCGTCGAGGTTCCTTCAAATTGTCCTAATTTTTCATAAGGTAAGCAAAACTCAAGTTTTATTTTCTACAAATACCGTTGCTAACTCATCTAAAGAAATTAATGCGCAGTAACTCGGTGATGGAGAAGTGGGAGATAAAAGTTGTCTTAAACGTACACGTATTGTGTTAACATCGGTTGTAAATTCAACAATAATAACATCCAATAGTAACAATGTAATAAAAAACAAAGAAGTACTAGTTGTAATGAAGAAGTAAAAGATAAGGTCGCTTTTGAAGTATTTGAGTAAGTTTGGAAAAGTTTTTATTATGTTTTTCATCGCTGATTCATTGTGCGATGAAGTCCATTTAAGGAGACTGCAGTTTGGTACGAGATAAGATTATATTCGAGTTCTTGGATGCGGGTGTATGCGTTGTTTTTTTTGTAATTGGACTGCAGTTGAACTGAAATTCTGGGTTTGGATGATGGAATTGTTGTGGATGTATGAAACATTCAAAATCAAGAAAAAGAGGGGGGAGAAATGATATTCTGAAGATGAAATTGAGTGGCTTTAGTTAATTGGAATACACAATGTGGCATGATAATATATCAGAATTGCGTGAAAAATTCGGAAACACAAAAAAACGATGAATAACGCGAAAATCAAGAAGATACATGATCTGAGAAATTTTAAAATTTTGTTGCATAGGCACCTTTCTATCTTCCTCCACATTTCTAAATAAATACAGACTCACAAAAGTTGTTAGGGGGGAGGGAGGGATGTGAGGGTACTTTGTCCCATGCTCGGCTTTCTTGAAGGGCAAGGAAATTTTTAAGTTTTTCAATTATAGTGTAGGTGAGTACACAAATTGACAAAAAATGACAAAAATCTGCCAAAGTGATCTAAATTGTCAAAGTGGCTAAAAAGACCAAATTCTGCAAAAGTATCAAAAATATTCCAATATGACAAAAAAATGATAACAATATGTCAAAGTGACCAAATTGACAAAAAATTCCCAAATACTACAAATGTGATAAAAACGTTCCAGTGTAACAAAAAATTGCCAAAGTGATCACAATTAGTCAAAGTGACAAAAAACCACCAAATTCTATGCACCAAAAAGACCAAAAATATGACCAAAATGAGTCAAACTGACAAAAAAAAGACCAAATCCTACTTAAGTGACAACAATATGTCAAAGTGACCAAAATAAGTCAAATTGACCAAAAAAATTACCAAATCCTACTAAAGTGACAAAAAAGTTTCAATGTAACAAAAAATGACAAAAAAACTGTAAAGTGACAAATATGATTCAATCTAACAAAAAATGACAAAAAATCTCCAAAGTGACAAAAATTTACCAATGTGACTAAAATTTTCTAATTTAGTAGCAAAAAATGGTAAATCCACAGGAAAATTTTCTATTTTAATATAAAATATGGTTTCTTTCTTTTTTTATTAAATTAGAAAATTTTGGTCATATTGGTGAATTTATGTCACTTGAACGAGCCTTGTCGAATTGAAATGTATTCCTGGCTCATTTTTGAAAATATTGATGCTCCTATTTCCCCTCCCCTCTCTTTATTCCGTTTATGCATCGATTTTTTTTTATTTTGACGGTACTTTGGTTCTTCACACTATTCTTTATAAAAAACTTCATCGATTTCCTTCACTTTCATCTATTTCTTGAAGCAACTTGACATTGGTAGATCTCGAGTAGCAAACGGTTGCCAATGATTTAAAAACATTTTGAAAGATTTAGTAATTAAACATCATAAGATGTTTCGTATACGAAGGAAGATGGGTTATTTAAGTCAATATACTGTATCTGTACTATGTTGATGCTGCGTCTTAGGCGTTGTCTAAGATGACGTCGCTTTCTTATCATAATTCTTAATCGAGTTCTTCTACGGAGCTCTTGCACGTTCAATACCGCGTGATAAGTTGATAGCGAAGACGAAACTACCGAATTCCTTCGTCTCATCGATGACGTGTTAATTACTCGTATATGAGACGTCTGTTACACAAAAGTTACTCCGCGGCTGTCGCTACCGCGCAATGAACGGTTTTGTTTTTTAATGGGTTCGCATCTCAAAAGAACATTCACCGGTGTTATCTTTGTTTATGTAGTCGTTTAAAAGGCGACGTTATACGCGGTTCGACAAACGTGAAATTTTTTTCCCGGCGGAGTTATTCGATAAACTGTTAATAACGTTACGCATTTTCACGTCTTGGTCTGTTTACTTTCATTGCGGCGGCAGCGACTGCAGGATAATTCATCGATTGGCTCGTAGTTGCTGTATCATTAAACTCCATTGTTTACCATATGTTTTGGTTTACCGCGCAGGGTTTTAATGACTTAATAAAGGCGCGCGAATGGTCAACTAGAGGGATGCGAGTACCTTTGAGGAATGCGAAGGCGAAATAACGATGTACGGGGAGAAGGGTAAAAGGGAGGTTATCGGCCCCTATGAGCTGTTTGTAACGACGGAGTTTTCTGTGTATTGAACGCGATGGATTATTTTTTTCCGGCTTGTTGAATATAAACGTGTTGTAGTGTGGTGGTGAAACGATGTAGGTGAATTAAGTCAACAAAACGACATAGCGTTGGTAGATGGGTAATCGAAGCGTTAATAATTTCGATGGTGTTGCGAAAGCGAATTTTTCAAGGCGTCGAAATGAAAGTTCGATGCTTAACGAATATGAGACACGTGGAAAAAAGATGCGAAAAAGAAAAGCACCCTTCGAGTTGGTTTTTTTTTTGAAAAGACAACGAGAACACGTTGATTTTGAATTATTAGCTTTATTACGGGGTAGATTCGACGCTATGGAAATGCCATATTTTCTTTGTATACGCCGTCGAGCTCGGGAAGTATTGAATAAAATCGTAGCTTTTTCAAACACGGTCGACGACTGGTGGAAGAGATACAGGGTGCTCGTAAAAAAGTTTTTAAAAATTTACGTTACAATTTTTACCATCGAATTGGAGCTAGTTCGTTGAATAAGTTATGAACGGTGGAAGGTAGAATGGCGTTTTGAGAGTTGAGCACCTGCAGGGTAATATTAGTGGCGATGTTTTTAAGGTAAAGTACGAATGTGTATACGATGAAATAAAAAGACGAAAGTTGGTTAAGAGGAAATATCGAAATGAAAACGAACGTAAAAATTCTATCAGAGAAGATTACAAAAACATTCGGAATACGAAAAATAAATTATTCGTGGAGCTAAAATTCGCTTTATTGGAGGATTTTTCGTATTTTTTTTTTACCGTTCGCAAATTGAAAAAGGAGCTACGTGCTCGTTTAATTTATCGGCGCATTTCGACGATTCTACGTCCGACGTCGTGGTTCTTTACGTTGTAAAAATTTACGTCTAGTGTTTTTTTTCATCGGGCTATGACGAAAAAATACATACTTGTTTTATTTGTGTTTTGAAATCCAATTTACGAACATCCTATTTTGCGCCGTAAGAAAGAAAAAAATACTCAACAGTTCGCGAATACCTCCTTTCGGCTGCTTTCGTCGGTACTTTTTTTACTCGTTTTTTCACTATTTTATTACAATTGAAGTTTATCTTTAGGGCTTTTGAAAATGTATAATATTCACCTTTTTCTACCGGTATTCGTTTTATTACTAACGATATATACGCGTTTTTTTTCTGCTCTCTAGTCGAAGGCTGAATTTTTCAACGTTTGGAATAACATTGAAAATACCGGAATGTAAACTTTTACCTTTCATTTTGCATTTGAATATAATGGATTTTTAAAATAAGCTAGCGTAAAGCGAAAGGCTTACGGAGAAAGTTTCCTTTCATGATCGAATTTTCGTTTTTGATATTGGCCCGTTGTGAATAATTAAAATTTAATGGTATCGCGAATAAAAGAGTGAATTTTTTTAGGATTTTTCGTCTGTTTTCGCGAGAATTCCTCGAATGGGTTTTTTGCTGGATTTATTTGAGAAAGGATTTTGACGGTGATTTTTTTCCAGTGTTTTGATGGGTTGGTTGTGCATTTGTGTGTTTGTGTGATTTGAACAGAGCTGTCAAGAGGAGAAGGGGTAATTTTTCTCGATTTATGAGGGAAATGAAACGAGGTAAAATCAACGAAATGTGCCCGAAATGTTTTACTTGCACTGGAGATAGCGATGGTCTCGTGTTACGCGCTTTGAACCCGCGTCCTTTCGTAAATTGCCCTTCGAGCGACTCCGCGCGTTAACATGAGAGGAGCCGCTAATGCGCAGTGGGAAATATCGATGATCGGAGGTGAGCACGAGATGAATTTTCAAGTTATTTTATGCTCGAAATTCATCAGCTGATGCAAAACAACGAACGCAGATTTTTTTTATTTTTTTTGTGAAATGTATTTTTAAATCAATTTTTTTACTAATTATTTTTAAAAGGGTGCAACACAACACAACATTACGTTCGTGTCGAGTCTGATTAAAATGTCTAAATTGAATATTCTTGCGAAAGATCGTAAATTAGGTTTTAATTACTGCGAAATTTAAAATGATAAATTTATCGAAATAAATAAGAGAAATAGGTGTAAAACAAACGAAGAAATCTGTATTTGATATCGCTTCGCATCGACGTTTGTAACTTGGGTTTTTTGCTTCATTGTTATCTACCAATAGCAAGTAAAATTAGTCATCGGTTACCGTAAGATTCGTAGCGATGTTTGGTCGCATTTAAACTGATTAATATTTTATTAATATATTTCGTGATTTTGTGAGCGTAACATGATTTCGATGTGTTCCAGTTTCCGATCTGTGCATGGAAGGTCAATGTTTTTGGAAGTAGGAATTCTTCGAATTTCAAGCTACGTAAATGGTGAGTGTTTCATTGGAAAATTTCATTAGACATACAATAAAATTAAGAAGAGGAGGTACGTGATAAGTTCACATTTTTCGGCACTCGTATCGTATTAGTTTATACATCGGGTAAATTTTTTCAATCATCGAAATTTCGTGTTTTAAAGTGTTGAACTGTTGATCGATCTTTTCTTTTATCCCCCTTGACCTCCTTCCTCCTCATCCATGAATATTATTATAATCTAGTTCGGTATTTTTGGGCCCTGGTATTAGTTCGTGTATTCGATACATTTTTTTAATCGTCGAAATTTCGCATTTAAAAGTGTTGACCTGTTGATCAATCTCTCTTTTCATCCGCCCTCGACACCCCCTTTAACTACGAATATTATTAAAATCAAGTTCGGTATTTTTAGACATTCGTATTAGTTTATGCATACGATAAATTTTTTTAATCGTCGAAATTTCGCGTTTAAAAGTGTTGAACTGTTGATCAATCTCTTCTTTTATTTCTTTCGACTTCCCCCCTCTCTTCCCCATCCAATAAATATTATTAAAATCTAGTTCTGCAAACGCACATATCCTCGAGGTGCGTAAATTCGAAGCAACTTTTGTAAATATTCTTTTCAGCGTGAAAAAGTAAAACTACTTCGTCTGGAAAATTGTAAAATTGAAGATGAAAAAAATTATCCTCGAGTTTATTTTTTTATGGAATAAGTTTAAATTGAATTTTTTCGAGTTGGAAAACGTCTACTAGTTTTTTTCGTGCAATTGCCCGAAGCTGAAAAATGATAATTAGGAAAATAACGCGATAGAATGTACGTAACGTTAATTTAAATAAGTTCGGATATCTCTTTCCTTATTTCGGGTGTAACTTTCACCTAATTCGTGAACGTATAAACGCGGCGTGGTTGGGATTGGCGTTTCGAAGGGAGAAAATTTTCGACATTTCTTTGCATGTGGAAACTTGACTCGAATGTTGATAAAGGTGAAATATTCATGATAAGGTCAACGTACCCTTTCATCAGATAAGCTCGACGTCCGGTAAAAACGAAATAACGCGATAACTCTATCAAAACGTGCTACCGATTAAGTTGTAGTTTTGGTTGCGAGAATGATGGGGGGAAATGCGTCGAAGGGAATGCATCGGGATGCGAGAAAAACAACAACTTTTCGGCTCAAACACCCCGAAGATATTGGAAATTTCCATTCAATTACCGTCACGAGATACGTACGATGGAAAAGGCGTGAAAAATAGTTGAAATTCGTATTCGTTCGAGGTAGTGGTCGTGTGAAAATTCGAAAATCGAAGGGGGAAATGCGTTGGGAAATTGCGACGATACTTTAAAATTATAATTTAGCGATGAAACAAATCGCAGGTGGCGGAGTCGAAATGTCATCGTGGTTGTGACGAGCGCCAAACAGAGACGTGGAAATTGCACGTCTACGATGTGGCGAAACGTTGGATGATTTTAACCACGTAATAACGTCGGCAGATTAAACGAAAAGGCGGGACATGTGGTTGTGGAAATAATGCTGAGTAGGACAATGGACATATCTGTTTAATTATATTAAGGTATGGACATAGGTGGCGACACGATGGTGATAAAACGGTGAATTATGGTCGAAGGGTAAGGTCATTTGGTTGGCTAAAAAGACTTTAATATCGTCGCGTCCTTTAGCTAAGGCCGAGTTGACTTTTCGGAAATTGAATGTCCTAAACGGATATAATAGGTTTGCTGGTGTTAATATAAAGTCGACGTTGTCGGGTGTGTAAATCGTGCCCGCCGAAGCGTCCCGGACACCCGGTATATTGCGGCATAAGACGTTGTCCACGTAATGAGAAAATTTCACCGCGATGTTATTTAAATTTACGACGCGTTATAAATATTAAATAAAAACATAGGGTAAAAAAGCTCGCTGAGGGAAAACAAAAACAAATAACCAGTCGATTATAGATTTTTTTTGCGCCGGCATCCAGCACCGCGGAAGTTTCCGTTGTTTATATTGGAAAAAGGAAAACAAAAATATTGACCAAGCGGATTTGTAAAAGGACGAGCGCGTGTAGCGAGGCGTCGCTATAGTAGCCCGATCGTCCAGAAACGATAACAAAAAGCCTAGCAATGGGCCGAGTTCCAGATTCCGAAGTCCTCCTGTTCCGACGGCGGTTTGTAGACTAGAAAGGGTGTTGTTTCGAAGTGACATTTTACCATTGTAAAGGGGCTTTAGACGGCGAGATTTTCTGTAAGTAATGCTGCCAAAGTTGTCGGTAATTTGGATTTCAATATGTAAGATTATGTTTTTCTTTTCTATTCATATGATAATTCGATCGAGGGTGAGTTTAATTCGTTGGCGGTATTGGACGATTTATGGGGCTTTTTTAGGGTGTCGTGCTGACGTCGAGGTACACGTGGGTTTTCTTTTTTCGTGTCGATGGAAAATATATGACTTACCGAAATCGATAGCAGATATGGTGACTCCGTGGGCTGCTAGGAGTATCAGCACCGTGAACGCGTCCGCTAAACATGACCTAATCATGTTGGTGTTTATTGCTGACTATTTGCATTTGTCCTGTGAACAAAAGATGGCTACGTTAAGTGATTGGTATTGATGTGTTGATTATGAAAATGTCTACATGAGATGAGAAGCAGGATAACAAGATGTAGGGAAGTGAGGATTTTCCCTGGAGTGTGATTTGTTCATTTGCAACGTGAACGTTTTGACTTATTGTAATCACGTAAGTGTTGGTAACTGTTGCTGGTAGCGATCGATGAGACGAATTGATGCAGGAGATGAGATATGTGATCGGATGTATCGAGGGTTCGATTGTAATTATCTAATGTTGTCAATATGTGCAGCGGGAGTTATTGGTTTGGGGTGGGATGAAATCCAGGATGTAGATTCTAGGAATCAAGTGGGTATTTGGGGTGATTTCGGAACTTGTTGAAACTTGAAAATTTATGAACTGAGATTCACAAGTCAAGATTTTCAATTGCTTTTTTTAGTTTTTTTCGGTATTGACTGGTAAAACAAATATGTAATTTTTATAAAATTTTCTGTAACGTGAATTTATTCGGTTTTGGATTCTTCCCCTTCCCCTCCCCTTCTGCATTCAATCGATAAATTGCATAATTTAACATAAATTCAATTATCATTAGATGACCTTGGCAAATTTTAAAACGATAATGGTGGAAAGAAAGGTTCACTTGCTTTAAAAAACGCAATTTTATCATTTTTAACTAACTTTGACAATATGGGGTTACTTTGAAAGGCAAATTTTGACGTGAATTCTAATTAGCAAATATACTTTGAAGGTTTCTTTTGAAATGCGTGGTGGTGAGAGGGGGGTTTGAGAAAAGTTACGAAAGTAGCCAGTAGGTTCGTTAGTGCAGAGATCATGAGAGGCAAGTTTGATCCCCCATCTTCTTTGATGTCACCCGAAAAATTCAAAAAAATTACATTTTTTCCAGTGATATTCAAGTGTGATGTCGACTTCGTGACCAAGCTCATCCAATTTTGTTTATTTTCTTGTAAAACTTCATATTCCTCGTCCTTCCTCTCGAACTTTTGCACTTATCCTTCTCAATATTATTTTCATTTAAATTGATCCTCTTTTCCCCTTCCTTTCAGTCAAGTTCAGCTAAGTCATTGAAATAGCTTTTAAAACGTTTTGGGTAATTTCAATTTACGTAATATCAGTTTTCAAAGTACCCCTGTACGTTCAAAGTTACCTCAAATAATAATACATATGAAAATTATGATTTTTCAAATTTTTTTAAAAATGTAGTGCATCTGCTAATTGTATAATTCGTCATAAATTCTTGTGTTTTGATTGGTTATTACAGATGGCAACACTGATTTCAAGTTTGTAACACTCAAAAATGGATCATTATTTTGATCTATCAGCCACTTAGGTTTTGGTTTTGAAGTCGATTGATTCTGGAAATTTGAATAATTAAAAAAATAATAAATTTCAAGTTAAAAAACTATTCCTATTAATTTAAAAGTTATTTTTTTTTATTTTTGGCATTTCAAAGAAAATAAAAAAAATTGCAAGAAGCGAAGAAAATTTTGCAAAAAATTAGAGAATTTTTTATAATAATTATCGCGATTATAATTTCTGTACTCGTAGTTTTCGCTGCTAATTCTTCCGATTGAATGAAGGTTTTTTGGAAGTTCAGGTCATCGCCCTTGAGTAAATTTATCGAGAGCCATTTGGTCGTCTTATGGTAACAGTGGAAGACTATCGCGTTCTAATTAGGTACCAAAAAAACACCCAGTGATTTGTTTATAAGAATTTTTTACTCAAGCGAAGTGTTGGCTCCGAATCAACGAAATACGTAATTCATCATTCGATCGAGTTAAAAAACCAGGAAGGATAACGAATAGTGTTGCCAAATACGAAGATACGAAAATAGCTAAAATTTAACGACGTCGTAAAACGAATAAATTCTAGGTAATTTTCAAAATCATAAATTGATATTAAAAAAAAAACTGAACCACTTAACGAAGTAAATGATAATTCGAGGAAATCATCCGGCGCTTTTATCTCCAAAAAAGTCATAAACGAGTATACGAACTTTCTCCGGTGATTTTCCCCATTAGCTCGAAAAAGCGCGATGTCAACCAACGATGAAAATGGAATTAGCGAAGAAAAACATACGAAATTTCGGCGACACGAAACATCATCTTGTGTACCTGAGCCCGAGTACTCGAAGATTAATTCATCTTAGCGCTTACGCAAGTACCTGGCGGTGTATTTGCGTTGAACGGCGGCCGCGGCGACGTATCTGCGGGCTATTTTAACTCGGTAACATTCATTTAAGAAGCTATGCGCGAATAAATTCTTAATCATAGCCTGTGACAATTTCACGGTTTTGTCAAGGCGACGTCGACGACGACGGTTGTAACTTTGGCGGAAGCTCATTTTGAAAGATTAGTACGGTTATAATGCACCGTTTCGCTAATAAGCTTCAGGTACACAATGAGCACGCTAAAAGCCCGAAGCATCGAAATGTCGCGCGCGCGAAGCCGCAGCGCGGGCGGAACGACGACAGAGTTATTCAATAATTCAAATTCGAAAGATATTTCCGTTAAGTATAACATCGGCAATCAAAGTGGTAACCTGGATGTTAATCTTGAAATGGGTTCTGCGCGAAAACGTTCGACGAGACGATGAAAAGAGCGATGGCGAGATAAGAAGAAAAGGGACAGTGCTCGGTGTAGCGTAATCGTATCGACTAAGTAATTTAGAAAATTGTCGACCGACGGTGTACGGTGGCACATTTGCGGCCGAAGATATTAAATCCGAGGAGAGGCTTTTAGGACGTCGTTGGCGTGTAAATCTGAATAGAAGCTCGATCGAGATTAAAAAGTGAGAGGAATGCACTTTTAACATTAACAATGGGTCGATGCACGGCGAAGCTTTTGCGCGGTTGCGGCCGTCGTTGTCGTTGTTGCCGTCGAAAAGTATGAAACTTGACATATGTTTCGATTCGCATCGACGATATTGTTATTAATTGCCCTTGAAATGGATATTTTAATTGAGACGTTTGGGTTATTACACACCCTGTGTTTGTAGGCAAGGGGGGTGGGTTGACGTAGTGGCGATAATTGTCTCATTAATACACGAGGTTGGTTATAATTAAATGGACGATTGTTACTTGCTGTAAGTGCGGTGTCTATGGGTTTCAGTTTTTTTTTTCGCGTTTCCAGTAAAGAATGCTGTGGACTGGATGGAAGCATTGTTTAAAGCTGGAAACCGGTTGCTAGGTTGTTAATACGGTCGTAATTAAGCTCCTACTTGTTTCTGATGCTGTGTATTTGTTACATCGTAATATACGAATATGCTTTTAAAACGTCCGCTCGCAAAGTGTCGGTGATTTTTCAAGAGTCGAGTTCTTTTTTACATTTGTAATCGATTTTATATGCATCGCAGATGCCGAGTAGGCGGTTTTTTTACTCGTATATGGTCCGAAGAGTAATTATTGGTGAATTTAACTGCGGCCGAGTTGTAGATATGTCTCGGTGATTGACAAATACGAACCAATAAAGGCGAAATTGATGCACGACCGTGTGGCGCGTCCGCACGCGTAACGTGGCCACTTTCTCGGAGGTCTTTCGGGGTTTCGAGATGATTTACGGGCGAGATTCGTGTGTGAGATTGGACGCGCGCGGAGGATTTTTTACGCGGATGCGATACCAGAAAACTGGTCGTTCATTAATTTTATTTTTATCGAATATTCGACGTTTTCCACGATCTTAAATTGTTTCAGAGATAATATTTCTTATCGAATTATCGCTTTTGAAATCATCGAATTAACATTTGAATGGCGTACGAGAATCGGTTTCGGGTGATTTCGATATGGTAATTATTTCGTCGGGTTTTTATTACGCGTTCGTATTGGGATTTTGGTGGATTCGACGGCGTGGTGCGTGGTCGCTCTGAGGTCGGGTTGAGGTGTAGGTGGGTAATTATTTTGTTGTATTTGGTAATGCCGAGGAAATGTATGGAAGGTGTGAGAAAATAGTGAATTTTGTCAAAAAATTGTAAAAAAATTGTAAAAAAATTAGAAAACCCGGCGTCACAAAATATTTTGAAAAAATTATACAAAAATTCTTCAATTTTAATGATTCACTAGCAGTTTTTCGTGAATTGGCAGTACTGTCGGAATATGTGACGTCATATATATTTTTTTAGTAAGCATGTATTGCGTTAATTTTTCTGTAATTTTGATTTTAATTTTTTTTTAAATTAAGATATTCTTCTAATTTGAAATTTGATTTTGTTAATGGAAGAAGGGAGAGGAGAAGGGTGGTGAATTTGAGAGATTTTTGAAAATTTGGTAAAAAGGTAGTGAAATGTAGCAAATTAAAAAGAAATCCGTTAAATATCCTGAATACAATTTTTTTTCGATTTGAAATTTTTTTCTATAAATTTAACTTTGTAGTTTGGGACAGAAGGGGGAAGGAGTGGAAAAGAAGTAGTTTTTCAAACAAAATCCCCTCTTTTTAGCTTTTATTTGAGCTCTTGTTTTTTTTAGCTTCTTTATAGAAAAAAATCGATCCTTTTTACATTTTTTTTAATTTCATGGAAGATTAACAAGATGAAAGCTAAAGTATTTTTGTTTTACTAAAATTTCGAGGGTAGAGTTAATATTTGTCTGATCTTGAGTAAGTTATTACCATGTTTTTTCGCATTCGAACACTCTTCAGCTCGACTGGAATCTGCAAAGCCAGACGATGTAAAATTTCGTTCGTTGATCCAACGTTCATAAATTTTTTAAGAAATAATACCTTCTCAATTTTTATTAATACTTTTTTAAACACGATATTTTTTTTTTCGTTTTCGTCTTCTCGAAGCAATTTATTCGGCTTATCAGAGTCTTTAACGAGATTGGACAAAAACGTTTCGGAAGCTTTTAAAAGAACTAAGCTTTTGTAAAATTCTATTTATTCACCTGTTCGATTATTTATATATTTTCGAAATAAGGAAAATGAAGGTTGGAAAAAGAAAGGTTTATTCGTTATAAATTTTTCGTAGCAGAAGTGAGAAGGTTGAGCCTTTTCTTAGGAAGGGTGCCGGGGCAGGGGATGGAGAAAAGGTAGGACGTACCTATCTAGTAGCTACCTGTTTTACCGGCGTATATTGCGGAATTAATAATTAAGTACCTACGCTTAGGTTTCGTTCAAACAAAAGCGACGAGGGTGAAAAGCGAAGCGTTTTCGGTATTAAACGCGTGTTTTAATAATCGATTGTTTCTCCAAAATGAACCATAATTAACGAATGTTTTGTTGATGTTTGTGTGTGTGTTTCGGACACTCCCTTTCTCGTTATTGCTAACGAATAAATGTTCGAATCGCACCTTCGGTTCGTATTATACGCAACTTGTTCGCCTTACAAGTTTATTACGGTTTTATGGGTAGAATTCGCGTAAAAAGGAGCACGTGCCAAGGGGTTGGAAAATGTGTAGCGATGAATGTTTTTTTGTTGAGGGAGCGGTAGAGGGTAATTTTTACGAGACGCGGTTTACATAAAATTTACATAGAAGTGGATTTACGAGAGGTGGTGAAATTACGCAGGTAATTTGGCGTATATGTTGTATACGCGAGCGTTAATTCTATGGACGAAGCGTAGGCGTGTAGGACGATCTGAGGTCGGTCTTGGAAGAGAGAGAAAGCTTAAGCGCGTCTTTACTTGTCAAATGTGTTTTAAACTTTATAATTAGTTTTCATTGAAAGTTTAAAGCCGTCAGGTTTGTTGCAGGTGAAGTAATAATCCGGTAAAAGTTTATAAATTTAGTATTACACGCGTTAGAATGGTCGGACGCGGAGTTGGTGTAGCCGCGAAACTAAATTATAAAATTTATAAGCATATTGTAGCAAATTTAAGGTTTATGCGGAGGTACATGTTGGATGGCTTCGATAGACGGGTATGTAACGGTGTAATAAATATTACCGGAGCTCGATGGTGTATCGGAGCACGGTGTTGAGATCTTTATCGATAAATGAGCATCGCTATTTAGAAAATTTTTTACTTCGATGAAACATTAAGTACGGAGTGAGATTGCAATGTCTGCAAGGCTAAAAGACCATAATTCTTGGGTTTTTTTCTTCCGTTCGCCGTCCAATGGGCTAGTAAATGTAATACAGATACTATTAACGGCGCGGAGACGTTGTTTATCGAGTAATAAGATTAAGAACGAGTCTTCTGGTCACGATCGCTGTTTTCTCGATTTGCATTCATTTGTTTGCAGGGGAAAAAAATTCTTTGTATGGAAATTAGAAAAGAGACGCGATTGCGGTTATTCGCGTTTTAAATAATCGCGAGCAACGTTGCATTTCGAATTGGAAATTATTTTCGTTACGGGTATTTGTAATAAATTTCGAATGTATGGGCTTTGTTTTTATTGACGCGGACACGAGTTCGGAGAGAGGATACGGTGGTGGTAATGATTTCCGATGCTGGTATACGGAGCGCTAATTTAGAAAGGATCGATGATTTCCATTAACCTGTGCTAGCGACGGATGCCATGAAGTGGTGGCGCGTTCCGTGGTCACGATTTCGTCGTGTTTAGGTTATAAATATCCGAGTGATGGATTTACCTGTGGAAGAATACGATATGATGATTGAACGAGAGGATTTCGGGTTTTTATCGGCGGAGTGTTGCGTAGATGAGGTGGAAGGCGGGGGGAGGTTTGAAGCTGTTGTACGACGTGGAAAATTTTCAGCGTAAATATGAATGAATTTAGAATTATGCAGTTCGTAATTCTGACGAAGGAAGTGAAATTCGTAATTACAGAAAGTGAAGTCTTTGCGATGTAATTTGAGCTCCCCCTTGTTTTTGAAAAGCGGTGTTGCATCTTTATGAAATAGGTACAACAAAATGGAAAACGGAAGGATTCAGAAATCTTGCCTTTGTATACAGACTGATTCAGGTATGAACGTGACGCCTTCAAAGTGATGAATAGACATGCAAATGTGCATACTTGCTTCTGTGGTTTTTTATATTTATTTAGAGGGGGTTGGTTTCTTAGTGAAGGTCTCAGGGGCTAACAGGATCGAAGTTTGCGTCACGCTGAAATTCATTATTCGATTTTTTATGAATTTTTGAACTTTGAATTTTTAGATTACTCTTGGAAATGGTTTTTTGCCTATATTTAGTCAACCGTTAATCTTATCGAGGTTTTAATGGTACAACGTCGACAGTAAATTAAATTTTCTACAAATTTGGTAATTATATATTTTTTTGTAGCATGCTTCATTTTCGAGTTATCGAGCGAAAACTTATAGAAAACAGTATTTGTGATTCTAAGTGAACGCGACGCTTGGTCGCAATCCCGCGTAAGTTACGTGGAAACTCTTGTCTTTTCGTACGAAGAATTTCTTCCATAATTATAAAACCGTTGACGTAGACGCACAAAGTTTTATAATCCTGTCTCGCACTTTAGGGTATAAAATTTCACGTGGCGAATGTTTAGAACCCCCGAAGGGCGAAAATGGCCTAAGACTGTTTTTTGGACGTTTCTACAATTTGTACATGATACTTGTCAATTATCATCTGAAAGAAAATGAGGCAAAATGCTCGAACGATGAAATGATTGAAGTACCCCCTTGTCCTCCCTTCTCAACCACTTTTTGAGTTTTCAATTTAAAATCATTTACCATAGAAAATTGAAATGCCCAGTTCTGCCTTGAAATTTAGAAATGTTAGCAAAAGTTCATCGCCCGAAGCAATATGAGTTCCCACGTAACTTACGCGGCGCAGCGACTAGACGCCGGGCTTAATTAGAGTGGCATTTATTGTTTTCTGTAAGTTTTTGTTCGATTATTCGGAAACGAAGAGTGTTATAAAAAAATACATGATGACTGAACTTGTAAGAAATTGAATTTGCTGTCGATAATATTCATCAGAATGTAAATGGGATCAAGCGTTGGCATGATATTGGCAGAAAACCATTTCGAGGGAGAGCTACAAATTCAAAATTTAAAAATTAATGAAAAATTGAGTTATGAAATTTAGTAGTTGGAAACTTGGTTTTGAAGTTTTTTTGATATCTGAGCCTTTTGCTTCGTTTTATCATTTTCTGACATATTTTTCAGGGTTTTCTCATAATATCCATGTATTTTCGCATTTCTTCATTATAAATAAAATATTAACGCTGGAAAAATCTCCAAATACGACACTTCCGTGGTGAAAAAAAAAACTCCAAATATCTCCGCAAGGGGCAAAAAAAAGAGAAAATCATCGCGAAACGTAATTTTAAACCTGCTAACTCGTTTGCTCACATATCGATTACTATTAACGTCTCCGCTTTAATTTTCCTTATAAATTGCACGAAAAAGTAAGATGTTGAAACCACTTAAAAACTCGCAGAAAACGGCTGCGGTGAATTTTTCACGCTGACCATCATAACCCGTTGTATCCCCTTGAGAAATCTTTCGGTATTAGGTTTTTTTTTTTCTCGCTCGTTCTTCTCTTACTTCGCGTGTACTTCTTTAGAGACGTGGTACGAGCAAGATATAGGAAGATGTTCGTTTTAAAATCAAGCTACAGCATACGTACGACGATGATACCGACGCGCTCTTTTACTAATTCCCGGGAGATTTTTGCATCGTATTTTGCGGTTAGCATCTCGTGGCAAAATCGAGGGGGTTTTTTCGTGTATACAGGAAAGAAGTATTTTGTAATACAAGCCATTTTCGGAAACCGAAGCAAACCACTTTCTTCGAGACTAATGCACCCTTAAGACCGCATTGTATGAAATATGTATTGCGTTGGTTTTTGTCGACTGCCTCGTACCTCTCTTGACAAACGTCTACCGTGTGCGTCATCCGTGTGCAATTGAAAATCTCTATGGTTTTTTGAGGTTATTTAAAAATCCCCACATGGATTTTTATTAGCCATCACACCCTCGCGTACCACGATACATAACCATAACCAATGGTGACAAATAGCCACTCGTTATCGGCGAAATTCATTTTCTTAACAAGAAATTCCACTTTAACATACGCCCGTCCGATTGCCCATTCGGGCAAGTGCAATAAAGGGTCACCTATTGTCTTGCGAATAACCCTAATATTTCCGTCAGTTACACCGCATATATGGTTCGGACTCGTCCTCATTAATCATCTCGGCGCGGCATCTCTTTCGTTCCGATGCCGATTCCGCGTATTCTCACCGCGCCATCGTCGATCGCGCAAATTTGCCAGAGAAAGGAGCAACGAAGGCGGCGACGGACCGAAAATTTCCCATGCCGCGGAAACAGATAGCACGACGCACGTGGTTAACTCCTCTCGCGAGCACGAGCAGGTTGTCATTTACAAATCGAAGTCTTTGTAAGAGGAAAACGCGTTGGGTGGTAGCAGCCGGCGTGCTGAGGTCTTGATTAAATACGTAGTTTTTAATGCGATTCCATTCGGTTGCCGAGATCCGTCGATGGGGGTTCGAAATGTTAAACGATTTATACGATTCAAGTCCGCTTCCGCGTCGTCGTTTAATCGAGCCCGAAAAAAAGGTGGAAAAATTTGTACTAATTTTGGAATTGTTTCGGTAATGGGGTTAAGTACTCCATGAGGTGGCGGGGTTGATCAATTAAAAAGGGATGCAAGTTGTATTAAGGGGACATATCGTGGAAATAATGACGCGTAAACGAATAATGGACAGAATAAGTGACGAGGGAGAAGAGGGGACGACAAATATAAGGAAATTTTATTGGTAAAAAATAATGTAATCGGCTTACAAGTCCTTGAGAGAGGGGGATGGGAATGAGCAATGGAATTGGAGCAAAATAAAGATGAGTATTGATATTGCACACAGGGTATCATAAAGTTTGATAGTTTCTGAGTACCAAAACAATTTTTGTTTTTGTTTTTTTTTTTTTTAACTAAGGAATCCCTCCCCCATATGTAGAGATTGTACTAGACAGTTTTTAATAAAATTTACAATCTGAGGAACTTTAGTTTTGATTTCTCCCATGTTTGCTTCAGACATTGCTGATTCCATGGGTTTTTTAGGGCAGGGAGGTAGGGAGATTTTCATTTTTCCTCACAAACAACAAGATTTAAATTTCGAAAATTGAAAGCCAAAATGTGTAGTTAGAAAAAAATGGATAAATTTTCCAGATTTTATCGTTCTAAAAAATATTATGGTAGTTGGGAAATTAATTCCGCAACCGCTTCTCATTTGGAGTCAGAAGAGGGGAGAGGGGAAGGGAGGCAGAAAAACGACATTCAACTTGAGTTCCTTTTTTGTTTCATTTACTCGATATCTTTTCATCTTGGTAATTTTTTTTTAAATTGATCCATTTTGATTATTTTTTTAATTGTATTTTAATTTGATACAAATTATTCTCTAATTTTATTCCGTCTTTTGAACTAATCCGACGAGCGCATTAACCGCGAATAATTTATTAACCGCGAAAGCAACGTTTACGAGTTATTTAGCCGAAATACGTGTAATATTTTATACCAAAAAAACTGGTATCTTATTAAGAGATTATCAGATTATTTTACGATCTAGACGATGGTGCGACGTGTAACGCCCGAAGTACAATGATGGCGTGGCATTTCCATCACAAAAAATCGTTTTCATCTGCGTAGAAATAAATCAAAAATCGTCTTACTTTGTATCCAAACTGTCTTTAAGGATCACGAGATAAGTACGAGTGTAATATCGAGGCGAAAGAACGTGAAAAAAACTAGATGGAAGGCCGTCGGTGAAAAAAGTCTCGGTCCGGTGTATCGGCGAGATAATTAAATTGTTTATTAAGATACGGCGATAACCGGAGGCTGATTTAATTCGTATCTTGGCGCGGTAAATGGCTGAAACGCGTAGAAAGGTAATAAAAACCGTAATGTCTTATTCGGACGACTGGATTATTTCGGTGGCACGAAATTTGCATTTATGATTGAAACTAGAGTAGCTATATTGATACTGCGTGGAGTTTCTTTTCTTGGGTTGGAGAGATATTGTAGGAGGAAGTGCGAGCGGAGTCTGGGACGTGACTGAGAAAGACGAAAATATCGTCCGATGCGAAAGTGTCCCTTTTTGGTGGGCAACCGGATAAGGGTGGTTGGAACTGTTGGAAGCACGTCAGGTATGGATGGAAGAGTTTCATTAACGTCGCTAATGTAATTAACGTTACAAATTGTTCATCTTGGTGGTTGATTAGCCGCAGAGGAAAAGTTGATTGTGGGATGTGTAGATACGTGGAAAACGGTGTGTTGGCGTTTGGTGTTTTGTATTCGGGAGCTCAGGGGTAGTTGAACTTATCGGAGGTTCGATTGGATGTAAGAGGCGATGTCGAGGATGTATTTATGCAAATAGCGTAACACGTTGATGTACACGTTGCCAATACGTCGTATTTGTCGAGTTTAGGAGCGGCTGAAGCGAAAAGGAGGATGTCGCGAAGGTGATCAGTCATCGGTACGTCAACGACGGTGTCAAGCAATTTGTACATATTTCTCGGTACGATCCAAAATGTCGGAAAATTTACAACGCTTCGTGTACCCGTATGGTCGTCTGCGACTGTATAATGAGCATAGGACGCGAACAGGCGAACACACGTGGTATACGTACGAGAATTTGACTAATTCTCGGGGCTCCGGTAATCCACGATACGATCTTATACGGCCGGGTTAATTAATGAGAAGGAACATTTCGAGTGTGTGGTAAATGAGCCTGCCAACGGAGATGTATCAGATAGCATCCTGGCCTTTGTATCACGAAGCATACGATATATGTTGTATAAACGATAAAACCAAGCGCTAAATTGTGTATTTTTAACGAGAACCAAACGTAAATCGTTTTACAGAATTTCGGAACGCTCTCGTTATTCTTACGACGACTTTTTTCTTCGTTTCGGCTTTGGCCAAAAGGAAGTCCAGGTTCTAGTTTTATGACGTCGATTAGTCAAACGATGAAAACATCTAGGTGCTAGTAAAAGATATACATCTTTAATGCATTCTTATCTATTAATTAGAAATATTTCGTGTAAAATACGAGATTTTTCCGACCATCGAGTAATTACGTAAGACGCTAGACTGGACGTGGAGAAAAATCGAAGTCTTGAAAAATAAACCGATGGCAGTTTGTAATTTACGAGCATGTCATATTTTTCAGCCAAGTTTTTTTCTCCCCCCCCCTCTTTGTACTCGTACATGTCGAAGAAACGAGTCTCTTATGTAATCTTAGGCGTTGAATTTTATGCTGGTAAAGTTTCGCAAGTATTCGCAAAAGTTTACGGTAAAGTTACGCCGGAGATTTTTTTTGAGTCTGCGAATACGCGAAGCGGGTTGCATAACGGTTGAAGAGTTTTAGACAACTTTAACATGACGTAATTACTCGCGGGGTAGTTTGTCGGAAGTAATTGAAATATAAATGAATGGATGTTGCGAAATACTCGGTGAGGTGAGAGGCGGATGGAGGGTTGAGGGGGTGGATTTCTCGAACGTGAACGTGGAATGTGCTAACGAACGACGGAATGAGCTCTGTGATGGATGCGTATGTTGCGAGTGGGTGATTTAAATGATGGTATTCGCGAGGTATTGTGACATAAGGGAGTTGTTGGGTCGGGTGAGGTTCGGGAGGGGGTTGGAATTGAAGAAATTCTGTACGTTGAGGGCTATTCGATGATTATGGATACTTGGGGGTGTTTCGGGTGGTTGAATTTTCAAGTCATCAAAAATACAAGAAAAATATTTATTTAAACGTGTTTATTAATTTTAATTCACGTGATGGTGCCTTCCAAAGTCACCCCGAGTTTTTAAATTTGTCCCAAATGACGATCGTATTTTTTAAGAAATTTTACGTTACAAGAATGAAAGAAAAATGTTCCCGTTTTTGTTCCTGTTCTCACTACTGAACATTTGTTCCGTTTTTCGTTCTTGTTTCCGTTCTCGTTTTTGTTCTTGTCTTCGAGATAATGCTTTTGTTTCAATTTTCGTTCTCATTTTTTAGTTTTTTTTTTTTATTAACTTTGTAAAGATGCTAAAAATTGAAAGAAAAAACAACAAAATTGTTAAAAAAAACAAGAGATAAAACTCTGAGCCGTGCATTCCCCTCCGCCCCTGCCTTTAAACGCCATAACTTACTACACCGTTGTAATCTGAATTTTTTTGACAATTTAATAAAAAAATTCAGCTAATGAAAAAAAAGGTCAAAAATCAAAATTTTGCCCGGAAAAAAATTTGAAAAATTTAGGAATGGAAATTATCGTTTTTGTCATTTTAAAAAACGTTCTCGTTTATTTATTTTTTTTTTAGGTTTTTATCATTTTCAAGTACGTTCCACGTTTGTTCTTCCTACAATGAATTTTTTGCTATAATCAAAAACTAAAATGTTTTCAAAGTTATTCGCTCAGAAATGACGGAAAATACTAGAAAAGTTGCAAAAACTGAATATTTTTTCATTTAAACTATAAAGTGAATCACGCTTCAAAAAATGACCAAAAAAGTACCAAAAATCTCGGGAACAAGTTCAAGAAATTATCATCACGAATTGTTCATAAATACTTGACTATTAAAATGAAAAAAAACCATGCATTTTACTCATTGAACAATATTTCCTCCCTTACCTCTCCCACCTGCCATCATCCCCCTAAATACCTCACTTTAATTGAAATTTTAGCAGAAAATTCATTATATCTAACACTGTCATCGCAATACCTTCGTGTCTTCGGAGAATAAATTCATTACTAGAAAGTTTTTCCATGCGTCGAAAACGAAAGGAGGGGAAAAAAAATGGAAAGAAAAAGGTCAAAATCAAAAGCGTCCCATTTCCGACGTAGACGTTATTTTTTCCAACGTGTATTTCCGTTCGAGTATATATAAAATTAATTTATACGAGATAATTTCAATACGATTAAACGATGCAAATTGCGTCGTCATGCGAACACGCAACGGAACTTACATCGTAAAGCTTTTTTTTTTCAACTTTTACGCCATGTCATTACATATTTCCTCGTTTTCGTATTTATACGTTTAGCTGTGGAAAAAAAATGCAATTTTTCTCTTGATATTTATTTAGTCTTACCATGAATATAGGCACGCACGTGATACCGAAATATTATACGAGGTAAAAAAAATTATGTATACATATTTAAAATACAACGTTCGTGTTTGTACGGTTTAGTTGACGAATACGATAATACGATGGAAATGGTACGTTAATGGTTTGAAAATACATAGTGTGTTTTGGGGCCTCCTGGGAAGACCCAAAAGGTGTCCTCGGTGCGGCGATATTTCAACGTATTAAGAGTTCGTTTCCTCGGAGAGAACGTAGAAGGCCGTTGAGAGGATACAGAGCGAAATTATTTCCAGGTCGAAGAATCAACGTTGGTGATGTGAGCTTTATAGGCGAAAAGATACCTGTAATGAACTCGAATTACGTAAAGAAATCGGCGCGGATTGGTCGGATGCGCGATCGGTGTACTTTACCATTTTGCCTGCAGGGCGATTAGACTAGCAGCTTAATTAAAGGGCGCCCGCGTCTCGTTTCGTTCCTCTGGGTGATAACATTTTTCATTCTAACACCTACTTCGTATTACGAACGCCTACTCGTATAAAGTTTTTCTGTATAATTAGCCCGTATCAAAGGACCGTCCCCTTAGTATCTTTCATTTCCATAATAAGTTTTTGACTGATTGTCCATCGTACGTCCTACGGTGTATGAAGTTGTCGGAGATTTTTATTTTTTCGATTAAACGTCGCTCATTCGCGTCAAAGTTACGCTATTGGGTTATAGGGGGTATGAAGGGTGGGGCGGGTTTTAATTATCGGGCCGCGGTACAAAGCCGACTCGACAATTTGTGTACTGGTCAATTAGTCGATTTATATAATCAATTTTACGGTGGTAAAGGTTGCGGTTACCGATACCCTTTTCTTGTTCTTTTTCCGAAAATTATATATTTTATTAAAAGCCTCTCGTGATATTATAGGTTGGTGTTCGACCTTCTTGGTAATTTTAGGTTATGAATATAATACAATAAACGAATATCGTTGAAATAAGTAAAAGAGGAGTTGACGAGATGAAGCGAGGAGAAAAAACACTGTAACATTAACATGTACGATAATGGCCCCATTAAAGAAACTTAACACGGAAAAACACCATATAAAGGATGGACAAAACATCTGCTTTATCTTTATATATGGTGCAACCTCCCAAATGTAAGAAACTCTTGTAATCTGGCATTAAGTAAATTCTCGAGCTTCAATTTATCATATTTCTTATGCGTTATTTAATCGGTACCGAATCGCCCACTCGTTCGCGTTTGTGAATGTGTCTCGTATATGAAAAAATTATGAAATTCTAGACGAATATATAATTTAGAGTCAAGTCAGGTGAGAGGATTTGGAAGATGCTGATTCATAAAACGATCGGGCTTGTGCGCGAATATCGATACGAAATTCAAACAGGTCTGAGGTGGAAATGGATTATCAGCGTGATGAGATTTATACATATAGACGATCTCGAGAGTTGGATGGAGCTCGTGAGTATGTAATGGATATATGTTATTAGGATGTAAATAGTATGTCTTTATTTTATCGCGGTAATAGCGTATAAACGATGACAAGTGGCGGTATAAATATGTACGTGATTTTTAATCTCGGTCTAGGGTTAATGCTCGTGTGGGCGTAGAATTTGTCCGAAAAGCGTGGTGTACCGGTTTCGATGTTCGGATATGTTTACAGATTCTAATTCGTATACTTATGTTGTCGCTTTGGCGATATTGATCGAACAACGAGGATCCCGGTATTCGAATTTCATTGTATAATTTAAAACCTTCCAGGTACAGTTTACGTTTTGGTTTGCGAATCTCGAAAACGAGATGAAAGTACCCGAGACTTACGTTTTTAATATTTAAACGCGATTAAATTCGGCGAAAAGGTCTTAGCGTAGAAAGTTTTCAGCGGTTAACAAGGTTTCTCCATGTAGGAGAATTTTTCACTTATGTCAATATTTAAACCATTACGGACGTGCTTTCGGTATTAAAACCTTTTTAATATTAAAATAGGCAACGGTTTTTCTAAGGTTTTTCGGTAGAACTGGTCGCGATCACGAAACATCGGGTTTGTAATTTTCAAAATATCGTTTAATTTTTAACGTATTTTTCAAAACCGAGTTCCTCATTGGGTAACTCAAGCTCTTGAAACTTAGATTCGTAGAATTATCCGGGTCCGGATAGTTAATCGACAAATAGCGTGAGTCGTGTACCATTAGAAAAAGGTGTATCTGAAGTTGCTCCGAACGAGCGACATTAAAAAATAATTTCAAATAGACTTTCGTAGTTGTATACCCTTATTATCGACTTATCACATTCCAGCGTATATACTTTGCAATTGATGAATTTTAAACATTAATGCGATTCGGAGAAGCGAAATGCATGGCGTGGTTTTGGTTGGAGATTTTGGTAGTTAAGGCGCGATTACATTGGGAAATTGGTACTAGCGAAGTTCGTTGGCTTCTAGGAGAAATGACCGAATTATGACGATGAGGTTTTACATGAGTGCCGAGGTAGTAATGCTTTTTTTATGACATGAAAACGTGGTATTTTCATAGCAATAATGCGCGCTTTGAGGGAATTACGCGGAAAATTACCGTAATTACCGTTGTTTACTTGGTATTTTTAATTGTGCGTTGAGAACTTATCATTGTGATGATTTTCAGACTTCGATGAGTTGGAGTTAGAGCGAGCGGTATTTGTACAGTGAATTACAGCGAGACAAAAATGGAAAATTTGTAAAGAATTTGTTGGTCAATTACTGTAGTCGCCGTAATTTACTGGAAAACGTTTTCTTCAATTCATCGAAAATGTTTTCATTTCGTGATATCTATAGGCTGTCAAACTTTTTGTTTTGTAATTACCACGGTAATTTACTAAATAATATTTACCGTAGTAATTTACCTTACTGTAATTACCACGGTAATTTACCTTACTGTAATCACCACGGTAATTTACCTTACTGTATTTACCATGGTAATTTACTTTACTGTGTTTACCATGGTAATTTACTTTACTGTAATTACCGTAGTAATTTACCTTATTGTAATTACCGCAGTAATTTACCTTACTGTTATTACCGTAGTAATTTACCAAATGGTAATTACCATAGTGATTTACCAAATGGTAATTACCATAGTGATTTACCAAATGGTAATTACCATAGTAATTTACCAAATGGTAATTACCATGGTAATTTACCAATGCGTAATCACAGCCATTTATAAACGGTAATTACCGTAATTTATCGTTTTCTGTTTTTTTTGGTAATTTTTGAAATGCTAATTACCCCTGTAATTTACCATATCACCGTGATTACTGCAATAATTTCTCAAACAATAACAACTTTACTAATTTATCAATGTGACTATTCACATTGAGTCGCGCTTCCGATCATTACCACTGTTAATCGTGCTAAAATACGTGACAAACGTTATATTCAAGATACTTTCGCGATCAGTTACAAAACCGCAATACGCAGCGGTAATTTGGTAAATACTCGGTAATTACGCCAACGGAACGGTATTTTACCACAAATTGTCGGTACTCGACGGTGAATTTTATGGTTTTTTGAAAATCATAGCAGAAAGGCGTAATTTTCTCGCTCGTTTAATTTTACGAATAAATAAGAGGATGGATTACGGGTAGTTACGTCGTATTAGCGGTAATTTATGTTTCTTATGCTTTATTTATCGCTGTTCTGAAAAAGGAACGGGTAATATTTATTTGTGTTTGTTACGCGGTAAACTATACCCTGTGGATTTTTTCGGTGATTATGAGAAACGAACGACGCGTCGATGTGAATTATTGATATTCTTGTTTTTCAAAGTTATGGAATAAGTTTATGAATTTCGTGATTCGTGGTTTTCAGTTGGAAGTTTCCCTAAGAAATGAAATGTTTTTCAAATATTTAAGTACGAAGAGTAATTTTCAAGATTCTAATTAACAAACCCGAAAGTTTTTTTTTTTTTGAATTTTTAAGAAGGAAGTGATAATGCAAACGTTTCCGGGCTGAAGAAATTGACTTCGTTTTAGGGTAAAATTAGAACGAGTGTCCGTCAATCCGAATGCAAAAAAGAGAGAGCTAATTCAAACGAAAGTAGATTAATACGCCTCTTCAAAGTGTCCAGAAACGAATACGGTATATCGGTGAATTTTAATAATTACCGGAAATTTCCGCGATTAAAAATTAAAAATTAATTATTAACGTTTTCTTTAATGAAACACGTCGATCATCTTACCTTAATTTAAAACCACTTCGCTTCGTTTTACGGGCGAAACAACATCGTGCTTGTCATTCATAAGGAAACTTGGAAGTTACACTGTCGTAATACTTGTACGTTCGCGTTAAGATGTACCGAGTCGAAAATCATTCATTCACTAACATCATCGATGGCTCGTGCATCTTCGCTTCAAGAAGATATCTGATTTGAGTATTGGTACGTTAAAATATAGTAACGTTTGTAATTACGAAAATAGGTAATTTTATCGACTAGTACTGTGTGTTCCATAAGTGGTAAATGAGGCGATTTAAAATTACCGTCGTTAATTGATATATTCCTTGGCGATATCGGGAACGAATGCTAAGATAAGCGATGATATTATGAAAATGGTTCGCTTCATTAAAGAAGATCTCGTATTTATGGTTTGGTAAGGTCGATAGCATTAATTTTTCATTCATCGACCCTTTTTTTTGGTGAGGAAGAGAAACAGGGAGTGGACGAGATCGTGTAATCGTATAAGCGAAGATTTTTTTCGTATTTTCTTTTACCGAGCTGATGGTATAAATGAACGTGAAAAATGAGATACCTTTTTTTTGTTTCCTCAACGTCTCCGGCTTGAAATGAAACCCCAATAGGGTAATCGAGTAATTACCAAGGTGGATGGTTTTTTTTTTTTAATAAACTGAAAGGGTCAGGTTTGGTGTGTAGGGTGGGGAAAACCGTAGAGGTGAAAATCTCTTCGTACGGTAATGGTAAAAATAAACAGAAGGTTTAATTAAAGTTTACCGGAGCTTTAGGTAGCTCTTGCGTACGCATAAGAGAGAAAAAAAATATAGGTATAAAAAAAGGTAGATGAAATCCGTACAAAAGGAGCTATGTTTATATAAACGTATTCGTAGTTTTTCGATAAAAGAGACACGGTGCATGCCTTTTTAGGTTGGGCGTGCTTTTTTTCTCTTATATATTTTTTTTTTGTATCGGCAAAGAATAGTAGTCGAGGGCCGGATGTAGGTATGATATTTGTATTTGTACGATTTGTGAAGCTCAATTGCGTTTTATCTGTATATTTACATCTACCCTATGTATATTTCAGCGAACTTACTACGGTTCGCTTTTTCTGTAGTAGACATGCAGCGTAAAACGGATCAAAGATAAAGATAAACAATATTGCATAGACTTCAATAAAAATATACTGCGGGTTTTTGTTGACGTAAGAGAGCGGTTCATATTATATGTATTCTTTTTCAGCTATTTTATATGTGAAACGTTGCATGAAACGTTTGTAGATTTGGGTTTTAATTGCGCGCTACGCCGCCGATACGTAGATATGGAATTACGTCTATGTATGTAGAGTGGAAGCGCGTGTGTACTCGATGGCTCTCGGCATGATGATCTTTTGATGCCGACGGTACCGAGAGATGGTTATCCGACAGTATGAGGTTTAATTTTAAATAATCGTTTTGCGGAAATGTTTACTAGTTTTTAATTAAGCCTTTAGGGCGGATTTATGCGAAGAGGGTGTTTCGAAAAAGCGTATCTGGTGAGGTGGAAGCTGTAACGAGTAATCGACTATCGTTTGGCGGATGTGGCGCGATAATGTGGCAGGTAAATTTTATATTGATAGGTTTTCCAGTGTTTGGCTTAAGGATGATTTTTCATTTGTGTACGAGAGAAGCAGGCTGAGGTGATTTAACCGCTATGTAGGTGAAGCGATGGGTATGTCTGATGTTTGGTGTTCGAGAGTGAGGTAACGGAGTCGGATTGTTTTGGGAATTAACGAAAGATGGGTGAATTGAAGGGAATTATTCGGGAAAATTCTCCGTTCGGATTTTTTTTCCATTTTAATATGAAATGCGAATTAAATGAGTTATGTTGACGCAAAAATGAGTAATTTTCGAAAGTTCTTCTTGAAATAATAGCCTTGTTTTGGCTTCGGTAATTAAGGACGGTTTTATCGAAGAAATTACAATTTGTCAGTAAATTTCACTGGAAGACTTTTCCTTAACGAAATTTTCAGTCGAATTTGCAGTTTTTGGAACAAGACGGTAATACTGCCTATTAAAAATTAATACTGAAAAAGTGAAATTTGTGAATTTTGTCAAAAAGTAGTGCGAGTAAAAAAACCCGAAGACACGAAATATTTTTGGGAAATTTCTAAAAAATTGTTCGTTTTTGACAAATGACTGGTAATTTTTCATAAATCGGCAACACTGTCGGAATATTTTTATTTAATTTTTTTTTGTTGATAGTTTTTTTTCTATTCTAAAATTTGACTTGATGATGGAGAGTAGAGGGGGAGGGGTGAAGTTGAGAGATTTTTGAAAATTTAGTAAGAAGGTAGTGAAAAAGTAGTAATTTTTCAAAAAAAATCCGTTTAATGCCCCGAGGAAGGGATGATTTGACAAAATTGCGAAAAATTGTGATTTTTGCGGTGAAATTTGGTCGGGAATTTTTTGTGTCGATTTTACGCCAATAAATTTCATTTGGCCAATTTCGTTTCGTCAAATGTGTTGCTAAATTGAATCAGTGATTTTATAAAACCAATTTGGAGCGTTTAGCGACAATTCCGGTGGGTTTCAGAAAGCGGAGTGGGGGATGGTGAAGCAGAGAATTGAGTGTATCTTGAATTAATCGTTTTCTTAAATAGTTCTGCCATAATTTTGATATATGGATTGACAATTTCTTCGTTCGTTTGAAGGATATTTTAAGGAGTGAAAGGGGAGCGGGGAGTAAGACTCGTTAGCATGTCGCACTGTGTAGAAATGATATCTTATTTTTATTTCAGGCAAATTTTACCCGAAATGTTAATCGATAATAGCAAGGTCTACGTTTGTAATACTTTTACATGCGATGGCTGTTGGTGGTGGTGAGGGGGGGTGAGTTTCCGATTATGATTCTCTTCCCCTCTGGCGAGAAAAATTTCAGCAGCGTTTTTATTAATTTTATTGTAAGTTTTGGGTGAAAAATCGTTCGAAAATTATTAATTTGTTCATTTTTGTGATGAAGTATGAAAATCGTGACTTTCATTTTAGTTCAGCTATTCTTTTTTTTCTTGTCTTTTTTTCAATTTCTCCAACTGGAATATCATGGTTGGGTAAACTTCTCCCCCCCCCTTCTTCAAGGAAATCCAGACATAGGTATTGCTTATTGCAGGAAATGATTCAAATCGCTTATTAGAATTTTTTTTGGATATTTCATTTTTGGTCATGACGAGTTGAATTTGAAGAAAGAAATGGTCGTCAAGTTGTTGAGCGAATTTAAATGGAAAAATTTCTTCGAAAAATCTATAAAATTGTCGGGCAATCTCGAATTGTTAATACTTGATCGAATTTCGTTATATTCTGGTAATTTGAAGTATTCGCAAACGAATCGACGCCATTCAGCGCAGAATCTCATCTTGAAAAATTTTCGCGGCTGTGTTATCGCGATTATCAATATTTAAAATTTTAATCTACTCCGAGGAATTTTTCATCCGCGAAAGCGTACTTGGAAAGTAATTTTTTTTTCTCCGCAGAAACAAGGCGTTGGGTTTTTTTAATATTTAAAATACTCTGGTATATACACGCGCACTTAAACCCCTTTATTTTTACACCTCATTTCTATCCGACCTTTATAACGCGAGAGAACGCCGAGTTTATTTGCCATGATTTACGAACGTAACTTGTCATATTTTTCATATTTTAGTTTACTTTGGTGAACGGCGACGCGTAACGCGACGTGTGCGTATGTATACGACTACGCGCTGTGTACGGAGTACATCGCGCTTATAGGTATTTCCAGGGGAACGTCGCTAGCGACGGTAATTTTTCAGCCACCCTCTTGTTTACCGATCCGAATCCAAAATTTCGTGTCTTATTTAGAAAATAAACGTTCGCGTTTCTATATATAAACGTATTTAATTATACGTTAAAAACGTTGGTATAGCGCGCGCAAGGTGGAGTAGGTACGACTTGGAAAGACTTAGCGAGCCGTTTCGACTATAAATAAAGTCGGTAATCGTACGAATTGCCATTTAACATCATCGCTTTGTTAAATACGAAGACGGTTTGGGAGAAGGTGGAGCTAAGATCTGACGTGTTAATTGATCGGCGGTAAAAAATTTTCGAGGTCGGTGGTTTGCGTTTAATTAAATCGAAACGCGAGGAAAAAAAACGGTGCAGTTTTGGGCATAAATTTACATAACTCGTAGTCTAAATAATTGGCAACAAGATGAGATAATATCGTTAAGAGGAAACAATTAATCGAGTACGACGATGGTGGCGCGTCGCTAATAAATCGCACCTCGTATGCGAAATTTAATTGGTATCGGCGAAGTTTCTTTGATGTGGAGGTGTCGATCGAAGACGAAGCATATGTGCCAGGATGACTTTTGGAGTTTGACCGAGGTTGTTGGTCGCGGCGCGGGGAAACAGCGGCGCGGAAAATACGGTCGGAAAAGCTTGTAAATCTCGTATAAATCATACTCTAAGCTTAATAGCGTCCGTAAAGGATGGCGTAAAAATAATCCGCACAAAGGAAATAATTCCATATTGTACCGGAGAAGCTCTTTTGGGCGAAACTAGGTTATGCTTTGTGCCGGGAAACAAGAGCTTGGCGTTTTGGAAAAATAAGATATGTTTTCGCTGGTATATAAATTATTCGCGCGACGAGCAAAAGGGAAAAGTTTTTCGAATAATTTCCAGTTCGGGAAGAAGTTTAGGAGGCGCGGAGGTAATATGTGGGTATACGACTATGCTTATAACCAGTACGACGATCTGGTCGTTGGTCGTAACCAATGAGAGACATTTTATCAATGCTTAATCAGTAACCATAGGCGCGACATCGAATCAAATCTAATTTATCAAGTCAATTAATTACGACTTGTTTACAGGTTGATAATGTCATGTTTTAGAGTCGGATGCTAAACGTAGCTACGTACCTTGCATTAAACATCAATTAAAAAACAATCAGAAACGTATACGTAGGTTGGTAATGACAATAGTGGTATATACGAGCTTAACGAGTATCGGCGTTCGAGTCGTGTACCCAGACATGCCGCAGCTTTCTATAGACTGGTATTTTCTGTGGATGAGTTTTAATTAAACGTGTAAGAGGCGAGGTGATTAGAGGATGTGTTTTTGCGTGTGGTAGATCAATGCTACGGAGATGGAGGTACGTGGAAATTCCATCTAAGGTAATTTCGTATATAGCCAGTGATGTAATAGGAAAATCGTCTAAATGTTGGAAATCTTATTGATTTACGATTTACGTCGGAAAGGTCGAATGATTCGTTTAGGCTCCTTTGTTTTGATGGTGCTTTTCAAGGCACGAATATATATCGTGCAATATGTCGAAACTCGACGTTCAATCACGAAGAGAGTAAGGTTGAGAAAGACATAAAGGGGAGGATCTGCGAAAAGATTACCAAAGATGAAGATGTATTTGTTGGGTATCGTTGCTCATCTGCGTGAATCCGGATGCAGATGGATAATGACGGACGTCACTAGAAGAGGAATTTCGACTTTTAATAATTAGTCCGAGAGAACTGCGAGAAAGGAATTAATTTCATAAATGTTTCGCATATCACGTCTGCCTCCTGCCTCGAACGCCTTTCGTACTTGTTCGTCAACTTTATCGTGTTTTCCTCGTTTTAGCTAATTTAACGTAGCTGCAGAAGTTCGGTTGTCTTTTTATCTCCGGTGTCTTTACACCTGCTCGGTGTATTTTTGAATTTTAATTTATATTGTTATTTTGGCGCGGGCTCGGGAAGTTTTTCATCTCTTAATGCGTCGTTATATAATTTACTTTTGACGTTTGGCGTCGTTGTATTTTCTAAATTAAAAAAAAAAGAGTAATTTCGATCGGCTTTGGAGAAAAGAGTTTTTCGAGAAAGATTAATCGCTTGGACACGTTTTAGCTGGCGTTTTTTTTTGTGTTCGTGATGGGTAATTTAAGGTGAAAGTGCGACGAAGAAATGACGTGACGTTTTAGCATTTTTCGTTTTCATTAAAAAATTGACTCGATTTTTTTCGGGTGTTTTGTACGGTATACGAACCCCTTCCCCTGTAGCTGGATGTTTAATAAATGACCTGAGTGGGTATTATTTTTTTAAACAAAGCTAAAAGCTGTGTTAATGCTTCGGAGTGAAATTGTACGAGAGTAGTGATGCTTCTGTTGTTGTCGTAACAAAGAGTGTCGTAAACCCAGAAAAAACCTGAAATCTGAAAATTGAAGAAAAAAAATGTGGAAAAAAATTCTCGTGATATGAATATTACAAGGAACGGCGTCGCTTTTTGATTTTTGTTTAATTTTTAAAAAATTTAGTTTCTTGATCAGCCTAAAAAAATTCTGGGAATGTGGTTGAATTGATTTAAAGGGTCGAAAGTAAGAAGGAATCAGGTTTTTAGCTATCGAATCTTACAAGGACGGTTTCTATAGCGTTTTGAAAATTCCGAAGAAGATGAAAATTGCGCTGGAGACTCCAGGACGGCTGAACTATGCATAATTCGAATTCGGCGGGTTCAAATTTGGGGGAAAATATAATACGCGCAATTTTCAATTATTATTCCAAAATTTGTTTTCTTTTGATGAGTTATTTTTGATGGAAATTTTATAATTTTCAATTTTCAAAAATTCGCCAAAAATCAAAAAGTGAATTTAGGCAGCTGAAATTTTGGTTTTGGGTTTTTTTGACATTCTCTCGCCGAATCTTTTATATGGCATTGTCGCAAGTAATTTATTTTTGGAAAAATTACGCTGAGTAGGCCTTTAATTAGGCAAATTTACCATCTCATCCATTCGGATCTGAACATCAAAATTAAATTTCCAGAATGAACTTGTCAAAAACTTTTTTAACCAACATTTTGGCTTCTAAATTAATTATTCTAATTTTTCTTTTAATTTTTGAAAATTTAATCATCGTCGCCGTTTTTTAGGAAAAATATTAAAAATTTGGAAAAAAGAGTGGCGTTTCTTTTTTTTTTTGAATTTTACCTTGACTACTAATAAATTTTTGCTAATCGAAATACCTTAAAATGAAATCGAAAATGTTTATAAAGAAGGAGTTGGCGTGCTATTTTAAAAAAATCTAAATTTCCTTCAATCGAACTCGACGATTTTTCAATTTCTTCGAATATCGTACTCGATGGATTCCATTTCGAATGAGAAAATTCGAATACGCGATAAGCTATTTGGAGAAAACATGGGAAATATTCTTTCTTGGTAATAATCCGCGTACGACTGTATACGTATCGATAAAAATCTAAAAATATGACCACATTAATGGAAGAAAATAAGCCGGTAAAACAGCGAGCAGGAAAAACCGACATTAAAAGCTACTTATGGTTTTTGACATCGTTACATTTTAGCACCGAAGAAAAGAGAGAGAGGTTTTTTTTCATTCTGGCTTTGCCTCGAAAATGAATAAGTGCGAAATCAACGATGCGTATGACTGCTTACACTTCGCAAAAGCGAGTCGATAGCTAGAGAGAAGTAACAGAACGAGGCGAAGGTGAGGAGCCGGTGTACAAAGACGAGAAGTAAGGTGCATATAAAGAGCGAAGAAACAAGATCGGGTAGAATTTTAAAGCTCGCCGTTTACTTGTGCAGACAATCAAGATCTTTACTTTTCTGATAGTACGAGTTCAAGTTACAGGCGCGTTTACTCGCACACTTAATAAGCTTTCTATATTTCGAGGCCGGAGAGTGAAGCGGCGAAGGTGAGGGGTGCGGTGGAGGTGCAGATAAAAGCAGCAAAACCTTTAAGCGAAAAGTTTAAGGGGGATGAAAGTTCAAATATGTTTTCACTTTTCTTTTCTATAAACTGCACCGTTTAAGGATAAAAGTAATGCTTTTCATTATAGAGACTCGTTTGGAGTTTTTGAAGGGATTGCGTTGTTTTTACCCTCCCCCCTCGCGTGATGTACCGTCTTCTTGGCGTGTATGATTTTTCGTATATGGTGGGAGTTTTCTTACCAACAATGAGCGCAATAAACAAAACAAATACCTTCGTCCCATCGAGGCTTTTATTTACCTAATTGTTTGTTTATTTGGCGCGCTTTTGTTCTAAAGGATCGCGAAGGTTTTTCTCGTAGGAGTTTTTCTTCTCGTGAGCCCAACGGTGCTGGTTCGCCCTCGTCTTTGTTGTACGCTCGAAGAAATACAAACGTTATAACGTGATTTATAGTTTTGAAAAATAATACGAGCAACGAATCAGTTCCTGCTCGATAGATGCTATCGTTTTATTCGCGCTTCGTTGGAATAACTTATAAATTCACTTTCGGGAGGAAAAAATTTCCGCGAATAATGCCGGGAAATAAATGTAGACTGTGTGTTTTCCTCGTTAGATCGCACTCGGCGTTATTGATGAGTGCGAAAATGAACACCGATAATGGTGATTTTATCGACGAACGCGTTTGCCAGCGCGAGATGAGTCGTCGATTTCGTGGTAGGGGAGGTTTTACGACGAAATGGCAAATCGGAAGTTTTCACGTTACGATTTCATCGATTACCCACCCGTTTTTTGGCTTGTTCCGTAATCGATGGAAAATCTCGCGTAGGTAGTTTCGCGGCGTCGGCAAATATTGCATTTCAAGAGTCGAGATTGGTTTGGGTTTTATTACCGAAGCCATAAACCAACCATGTCACGTACGAGAACGAAACGAAATCAAATTGAAGTTCTGTAGGGCCGAATCATCGGTCTCACACCGGAGGTTTTAATTTGGCTGGGAACTATAAAGCGTCTTTTTGCCGGTGCAATCGTTAAATATAAGTTTAATTCTTCATAAAGTAGCTAGATTGTAAATTTTATATCGGTTTGTGGTCGTCGATGAATTGGGATCTTGCACGTGGCTGTGCGAAGAGTCGCGAGTCGAGTGGATTCGAGGTATCGATCGAGGGAACGAATTGGACGCTCGTTAGGGGATAATCGATGCGGTGTTTTGGAGAGGCGAATAGAATGCGAAGTTTGGAAACGCAGGATGTTAGCTTTCGATATCTTATGCGGTTTTTATGTGGCATTTGAATGTAAAATTAAGGTGATCTGTTTTGAAATTCACATCGGACGAGTTGAATAATGGAGTTACCTCGTTCGAGAAGACGTTAACGTTTTTATAAATAGTTAATACCGAGTATTGCTACTTCGACGTTGAGAGCTTTAGCGTGGTCATTACTTAGCATGCTAATTCGACGCGGTGTCGGGAAGTAGATGGAGGGATGTACGTTGTCGGAAGATATTGGCGATAATTTCGACACAGGAAGAGTATTGTTTTAGGTGAATTGTGTTTAGGAAGTGATGAATGGAAGTAGAGATAGATGAGGTGATTTTAAATACTTGATTGGAGAAGTTGTACAGAAGTTTGTATCAGGATGTATACGGATTGAGGTTGTTTTTGCATATAAAGAGGTGCAATCGAGTTCATTGGCATTGTTATAAATGGTAATATTAATCACGTTTTATTAGAAGTTGCTATTCTAATTCTAATTTTTTTGTTTTAATTTGAAATTACTCATATCATAGCAAATTAATTGAAAAATGCAGTTATCATTGCAAGTTCATAGTGATAAGCAAAATTTTCGATAAGAATTGCTGCAAGATTGCAAGTGATATAGAAATTCAAAATTATTGCAAAGTTGCACTAACAGTTGCAAAACATACTAAATTTACATTTCTAATTGCAAATTAATGCTAATTTGTTGTAAATTTTTAATAAGAATTTGAGGTTGTCATGAATTGACAGCAAGAATTGAGAAATATTTTACAGCAAATTTGCAATAATTCTGATTTTTTGCAATTTTTGCAATAATTTGTGATTATTTTGTTCAAAAGTTGGCAGTAAATTGCAATTCTTCGCAATTATTGTTGCATATTTGAAATAGTTTGCAATCCTTTCATAAATTTATAACAAAAAAGTTATTAATATTCTCAATTTATACTATTTTGATCATTTTGCTGTAAAATTTGCAAATAGTTTCATTTTTTTCCAATTTATATGTAGTTATTTTCAATTTCTATAAAAAATCTGCAATGGTTTGTTACGAAGTTGCAACTACTTTGAAGTAATAATTGCAGTAAATTCGTAGAGCCTTGCAACTGGCATTGCGAAATTGCAATAATTTTGAGTTTTAACCGTGCAATGATTTGAAATTATTTTTTTTTAATTTGCGAGGCAACGATTTGCAAATTTATAAATTATTGCAATCCTACTACGAATTAATAAAGTTTTGCAATTTTGTTGCACATTGATAAATTATTGCAATTTTATTGCAAATTTATGAAGTATTGAAATTTTATTGCAAACTAATGAAGTATTGCAATTTTATTGCAAACTAATGAAGTATTGCAATTTTATTGCAAACTAATGAAGTATTGCAATTTTATTGCAAATTAATGAAGTATAGCAATTTTATTGCAAATTAATGAAGTATAGCAATTTTAATACAAATTAATAAATTATTGCAATTTTATTGTAAATAAATAGGCTAATAACGATTATTTTCTCAGCGCGCAGAAACAAAATTTGAAATAATAATAAAGTTTATTCACATGAACAGTTTTTTTTTTGTTTTTAAAACAAATCATTGCACATTTAAAACAATTAATCGCATAATTCTGCAATTTTATTGCAATTTTGTTCTGTTCGTTGCATATTAGTAATAACTGTTGCAATTTAATCGTAAACTTTGATTTTAATGCAGTTTCCTGATTGCATATTATAGATTAATGTTTTTTTTTTCAAAATAAGCGAACATTGTGGTATTATCAATTCTTTTTATACCTTTAATATGAAGTAAAGGTTCAATTTTTAGTTCTGATAGCCGTAGTTTGTTGTTATTTAAATTTTTTGTGACGAAAAAAGATTCTACGGAAGAGTTACAATTTTCATAAATGTTTATTCGATGTATCCAGTCGACTGCGAGCTCGGGTATTTATATTCGTCGTAGAAAGCGATCGCGCTTAGTGAAAATGTCGTTTTGTATTGTGCCCTAAAACGCGCCACCTGGGGAATTTCCCTACCCATTTTGCTTGTACGACCGACGCTACTTCGTCGTGGCGCTTTTCTTGCAAATGAGGCGAATTTAGCTATTTGCGCTAACAACGGTTATAGTATAGGGGCGTACTTAAACGTAATAAAATTTACGTTTTCCATTAGTCGCTAGTTTAATACGTGGGGGTTATTTATTTGGAGGAAACGTACAAATAAGCAATAAGGAGAGCTTAAAAAGTATCCATCTTCCATTTATTAAAATTTAGTATTGGTTTAAGCTTCACTTTCGCGCGCCCTTTTCGCGAAGAAGTCGATTGCTGGAGCGTAGACGAGAGAGCAGGCGACATTCGGAGAGAATTTGGTAAAATAACCGTCGTTTATAATAATTACTCGAAAGCAAGGCGAGTAATTTCGGACGAGTATGAAAAGGAAAGCCGATGAGGTAGAGAAAGGCTGCAGTTGAGGGTAATTAATGCGTTACGTCGAGAAAATTCGCGTACTATATAAAAGAATTTCTCTCGAAAATACTTTATCAAACGCGTTGAACGTCGTTCAAGAATGCGCGCGTTAGTGTGTCGTACTAATTTGAAAACGTTTTTCCTCTCTTGAGCCGCTGCGACGCTGGTTCGGGTATGTACGCGGCGGCAATCGAATCGCAGACGATTTGTAGTCTTCAGCTATGCTATTTTTTATTCCAGACATTCCGACAAGCTTGAAAAATTCACCGTTCGAGGTTCGACAATACCGCGTGTATTTTTTTCGGCGCGGCCGCAACGTCGGAGATGTTTTTGTTTTGTTAAAAACGTCTTAACGAGTGTTTAAACAAAGCGAAACGATTTGTTAGCTTGGTAAAAATTGGTGGAGATTTTTCAAACGCTAGATGAAGTAAAATATGAACGTGTCGCGGAGGGATAGTTTGGGATTTCTTCGCGTGAAATTTACGTAATTAGTGGAACATGTGAAATTTGTGGAAATTATTCGAGAAAATATCGTATCGGGGCGTGTTACCGGTAATGCGAATTGGCCCCCTTTTAATTAGGGCACGGGACGCGTTTAAAATTACATTCGAGGTTGTATGCAAAGGGTTCGATAGAGGGGTACGTCGAGGTTGTATATAACGTTACAAATTACCAGAAATATTTCCAACAACGAGATCATTGTGTATAAAAGGTGGGTACTGTTGCCCCCCTCGTGACACGACTGCGGCGCGAACCTTCGCCCGGACTCGATGTGTTAATCAGTCTGCGGTCTACGCGATGCGTATTTATACCGCACACATATACGCACAGCGTATATGGCATATCAATGTAGATACATTTGTAACTGAAAACTAAAACAGAAACATTGGAAACTGAAACTGACACGAACACGGTATATGGTAGGTTTACCTGAAAGTGAGAACTGATTTATAACCACTGTCACACCTCCAACTCGGCGTTACATACAATCTCGGTGATATATGTACGTAGGTATGCGAATGTATAATAGGTACTCGCAGTACACAGGCGAAGAGTATCTTCGGTGAATGTTACTTATTTATGCGTTGAATTTGACGACTATTGCATTGGAATTGTTGGAACACATCCATCAGCGTGAATATTAAATAAATTCGAGTCGTAGCTCTTTTTTGTCCCTGCATAAGCCTGCCCCAATGTTTTATTTTCATTATAACGAATGACAGGTTATTAGTTTTTTTTTTCGAGGGTTTTTTCATACGTCTGGAGAAGCGGAGACGCGTCTGAACGCGGAGTAAACCGGAAGAATTTTAACCACCTGTGAAATAGTATTAATGAATGTGAAGCCGCCGATGGTGCTATTTTCAGAACTCGATGACTTATTTAGAGACGAATGATTTTTTGCCATTTGGAAAGCCAAAGATGAAACGGAAACTGTCAAAAGATATTAGCGATGATTGCGAAGTTTTTTGCGAGTGTGTTTCCGGTTCGAGGCGAGAATTTATTTTAGAAGTGTTTGGAAGGCTGGAAGAGCAAAGGGGGAAAGTTAGGAAGTTAGGCATGTATGATACGAGATCAAAGGCGTAGCCAGGATTTTTTTTGGATGGTAGTAAAAATGTAAATTGAGGAGAGGGTTCGGGACGTCCTGTAGTATCTGCAGCCCGTGACAAAGAATCCGTCAGTTACCTTTTAAAGATATTGTGTTAGGGATGAAATTCCAAAAAATGACGGAAAAAGGAAAAAATTTGCCAACATTGCAAACTTTGTCTAGGGCGATGTCCTCATTTCTGCGTTAAAATGTTCCATAGATAATCGAAGCTTTTTCGTGGGGATTTTTAGCCCTTCAAAGTGAGATTTTTCATGATATCTCGAAAACTTGAAGAGATACGAGAAAAAAGTGTGTATTCACCCATGAAATTTGCTGCAATGAGGGGGGGAGGCAAAAATGTTGAAATTCAAGGACAACTTCTGTAAATTGTCTACTGTAAAAGTCATAAAACCGTTTTTCAACCGAAATCGAAATTTCTCCCTCTATCTAACAGGTAGTGAAAGTAGTGAAAAAGTAGTGATTTTAAAAATAGGTTATGAAAATAGTAAAAAAGTAGTGAATTTTGTCAAAAAGTAGCTGAAAAATGGAAAATCCCAAAGACGTGAAATATTTTTGAAAAA
>QBDW01001564.1:0-14615 GCA_003261595.1 Maconellicoccus hirsutus
TATAAAAATAGGTCACTAGTATAAACCAAATATACATACCTTTGAAGAAATATATCTTTCCATTGCCACTCCAAACCATGGCAGCTTGAATATTATCAGGTATACCAGTAAATCCTTCGTTAATATCTTTAGGATAATCTCCGTCCATTTTTTTGCCATCATATTTCCAATATTTAGATCCTTTGAAGAAATACGTTTTGCCATTTTTATAAGTAAAAGCTGCATCTATATTGCCCGGCAGACCAACCCAACTTTGCGAAATGCTTTTTGGGTAATTAGCGGCCACACCGTCTTCGGTGAGTTTCCAGTAATGTGAACCTATAAAGTACAAAAATTAGTTAAAATCACGTTGAAAAATCTCAAATGTGAAGGTATACTACCTTTGAAAACATAAGTAACGCCTTCTTTCGAGTTGAATATAGTGTCGATAGATCCATCTTTACATAACTCCGGATCACCATCTGTGGCAGGAGGCGATGGCGTGTGCGGAGGATTTGTCGTAATAGGCGGTTTAACCGTTGTCGTCGATGTCCCACTGCCGGCACAATCGCTGTCTTCGTCTGTTTCACATTCTTCTCCACCTCCTCCTATGCCACCGGATCCATACAACGCCTGTATACCTTCGATATCGTCCGTATGTAATTGAAAATATGGATCGTATCCGCCATAAAAGGGGTACATAACGGCGCCCCTTACGTCCGAATGAGATAAACCTAATGCATGGCCGAATTCGTGTACAGCTACTTGGAAGAAATTTGTACCTAAGATGGGAATTAAACATTTAGCGAATTAGGCCATAAGATGCAATTACTACGTGTTATTTTTCTCACCTGAGTCAACTTTAATCGTCCATTTCTCCGAGTCGTCGAAATGCACGTCACCTCCGTAAACGGGGAAATACGCGTGAGCTAAAGTACCTCCTGGTCCATCGAATGGATCTGAATCGCCGTGTTGGTATTTTTCAAATCTTATATCAATATGAGCCTATAATAAGTTATGGAAATTCAACGTAAAAAGCGAGATATTTACCATAACGCGATTCGAATAAGATACAAAAAAACGCGGGCTTTTCTGGCGATTTGCCTTTTCTTTCTTGCTTTACGCATAATTTAATTTCCATATTTTGGTCATGAATAAAAAATAAAGAAAAAACTCTGTTAAACAGTAAAATAACAATTTTTTGTCAAATGTTTTCGTGGTGCAACATCGAGCTGCGTTAAAATACGTAGTTTCTATTATCTTTCAGAATAGGTTTAAATATCTCTCATCAAATGAAGCTAACCCTTTTGGGAAACATAGTGTTTAAAGGTTGCGCGGTGAAAATTTAAATTCAACAATGTCATCGCAGCTATACCAGCTTTAAACGTGCAACTTGCGTGTAGAATAAACAACTTTTCAACTCGAACGTAATACTTTAACGTCTTTATTTGTTTTTTTTTTTCCTCTCCGAAATGTTTTTTCTCCTATATAGGTACAGATGAAAGGTTTCGGATAGTTATGACCTTGATTTGTTTCGTAATATCGAAAATTTAATACGAGTAACTTACCGATCCAGAATATACTCTTCTAAATTTCAAAGGGGTTACTTTAGACCACATTCTAAAAGCACGGTCTACTTCGTTATCCATCGTTTTCTTGGAAATTTGGTCTGTGTATTTTGATACCTTGTAAGTCAAATCTTTGGTTTTCCAGCGACTTCCTACGAGGAATTTTTTCACCTTAATATATTCGAATATTATCGTAGATAATCCATGTGCGAATGTTTACCTTGTAAAATATATCGTTTATATCGTGAATACCCGGCTGTGCCAATTTTATCTCGTACACCGCATCTTGGTACCGACATCATATGCATCGTTTCATCGTCAAGATATCCTGCAAGGAATACAGACTTTTAAAAGAATGTTACGTATTGTCATTATGGTACGAACATGAAGATAATGTGTTAATGGAAAAGAACCGACGGATCTTGAATTCTTCGGTTAATTATCAATGACCGGTAAATTACCATTACGCGAATTTTTCTACGTAGGTATATTAATTTACTTAAAATTAGAGAAACTCGAATTGAACCGGATTTACTGACTAACTCGTTACATTACATAATTTTTTGATTAAATTTTCTACCAGCAAATTCAAATGAATGAATCTGTCTTCAGACAAGTGTACTTGACTGGTGAACTGTATCAAGCTCTATACCTTGAAAATTCATGATCTCGTTGAAAATTATTTTCGCAAGTGATAAAATACTTGAAACATGAAGTGTCACTTCGAGACAATGATGTTCATCAGAAAACGTTATTTGACGTCATTTGCCACTCGTAACCATGACACATCATCGTAACAATGACGTGTCATCTATGACATGTTATCATGACATGAAAATATCAACATCATTACTCATGAGAGCGACACGTCGTCATGACGATGCTTACCATAACAACTACGTGACGCTTTTTCGTGACGATTCTGTGTGCCGTGACAAAGACATGAAACGTCAAAGTCTAAACGTTCTCGGACGAGCGCGTAGAAACAGTTACTTTTCAGCAGAAGCAAATGAATTCAGAGATGCAACATTATTTCTTTTTTTATACTTCTTCGTTTTTCTTATCACGGTTATCGTATGGTGTGTTGATGTTGCGTACAACGAGTTCATTTCAGTTGTTCAGTTTGTGGTAAAAATTTAATCGAAAATATATTGTCAAGTGGCACCTTTTAAAACTTCACTCAAATTCAAATAGTTGTGATGATAATGTATCATTTCTATCATTTCCTTCGATGAAAGGTATGTCATAAGTATATAATTTGAATTTCACTGCAAATAATTTTATACTTTTCCTTTATCACGTAATTACTATTGTTTTAGAATTTGAAGAGTGGAAAGAAAATGAAGAGGTTAAAACAACGTAAAATGAGTTTTATATGTTCGTTTTGCAATCGGAAGTTCAGTCGTAAACATAATCTGAAAAATCATGTCTTTAGACTTGACTTAAAAATGAAAAACTTCCTGACGTTGCTTGCTGAAAAGTGACTGTTTCTACGCGCTCGTAACATACGAATTTACAACGGGCAATCAATTTGAATAGTGATAATTTTAATTATTCTCTTATCACTGATAACGTTTTACCCATCGCTTCCAGAATATTTGGTTTAATTTAGTTAAGCAAATCCGCTCATTGCGAAGATTCACCTTAAAAGTTACATTTTTGACGATCATTAATATTAAACTGAAAAAGAACGTCGCGTCGCGTAAAATTTACGCACGTACGTCGTAATTTCCATGTCCCAATTAAGAATGAAATTGAATTTTAAAAAGCCGCATTGTACAATATTTCAAAGGACGGTTAATAGACGCGTTGAAAAATATTGCTAACATTTTAAACGTTTACTTTAGCGAAAACCCTTCTCATCAGACACACGGTTGTTCTCGTTTTTGGACAAATGACAGTACCCGATATGGGTAACGTACACCTATCTTGATTAATGGAAGATATCAGCGCCACATGACGTTTCTCGATTTCAAATCCCTAATTAACATTTTCGCTAACAGATCTCAAGAGAATGAATTCTAATCTTTTCACCAGCTAGAATTTTACACGTCGCGTTACAAGTCGATTATTTGCCTAAACCTCTCGATTGGTAATGAATTTTCCTTATTTGCGTTCACCTTTTGTGAATTACCCAAAACCTAATCCGAACGCGTAGGTTGGGAGCTTTCCGTCGAAATTCGCTTTTAACCGGTTCTTTCGGATTGTCTAGATGTCTACAGAGTAATATGTATGATTAATGCAAGCACGTGCCATATTTCTTCGTGCATTCGTAAAATTTTAACTTGAATCCGGAATGCCCTTTTAAGGCTACGTATTTTTTTTCTTCACTAGCGGAGTAATTGTATAGTCGAGCCTAAAAAATATGACTAGTTTGAAGCGAAGAGTTAACGAAGTGTATCGAAAGCTCGATACGATTTCCTCGTATTTACTTCGGATTGGATTTTTCACTTGTTTTCTGATCGACTTGGAATATAACTTGGTTTGAAATTTGAACCGTAGCTTGTATAGTCGTTTGCCATATTTAATTGAACGGGTTAAATAAGGAAAAAGTAAATAGTTATTTGTCAAAATTAACGCAGCCGAGTAACCCAGTTTTTTAAAAACGGCGCCAAAAAGTAATATAAAATAAAAATAAAAATACAATTCGAATTCCATTCGAAACTATGCTTATGAAGCTCACCTGTTAAGTTAAGACCGGCGAAAGTTTGAAATTCCAGTAATGCCTTAGACATAGTTTCTTCAGTCATAAGTTGACCCGAGTGAGGATTCTTGACGCGAGGACTCAGATATCCGTATTGTGACAAATAAAGCTGAAACGATAAAAAAAATGTATAAATTAGTCGCTTAAAATATAACGATATCGTTGAATTTGTACGGAGTCTCCGGTTGGTATTAATCTTGCCGGAGAAGTTTGATAAAGTAATTAATGATTGCCGCGTGCCGCTGCGCTTTGTGTGTGTTAGCGGTAATTTAACCACATTTATAGATTTCAACTGGCGTATGAAATATTTAAACTTGCTGAATGGCCTGGCCCCGATGGTTTCGCGCATATTAATTAGCGAGAATATCGCAGCGTTTAATACTAACGCGTATATTCCCAAAAGGTTTTTGTACTTTTCAGGAATCATTATTAAGTTGTATTGTTTTAATTTTACGCTATACAGGGTCGCCTTGATACGTATACAAAGCATAATTTACTCGTTGTTTGTTTTAATTGATTATTCATTGGATTTGCGATTTTGGTGGATTTTTTTTCAAGCGCCATCGTGTATCTAATATTTGCTTCGATAAGGGCATCTTTCAAACAGAAATATATACCAAATCGTGAAGTATACTTGAAAGTTCTCGTATAAAGTGCTAAAGGTTTTTTCTTCTTATCTTCCTCTTGTATTACTATTCAATATATACACTTGAAAGTTTCGTAATAAAAAGGGTTTACCTACTTTTGAATAATTAAAAAAAAAAAAGAAAAAAATTGATAAACGTAAATACCAAAATTTCCTTCTTCCATTTTATAGCCATTATTGGCAATAAAATTGATGACTTAGTTATATTACACACAGATAACAGAGTTATGAATGAGATATTTAAAATTAGATGATGCTGCGATTTTTTTGTTATTTTGAAAACTTTTGCGTAGCGACTTGATTCAGAGATTTGTCAATTTTAGTGAATAGTTCAACTCGTTTTGTGGTCTGTACCATAAAGCATCAGCTTGCGTACAATTCCGCAACACAATGTGACATTTTCATGTCATTGCAAGACAACGATGTTCATCAGAAGACGTCATTCGATGTCACATGTCACTCGCAACCATGCCACGTCACCATGACAATGACTTATTATCATATGTCACTTGACATGCCACCATGATATGATCACGTCCACTCCTAACCATGACAACGAATAATCTGTGACGTAGTATGATGGCATGAAAAAATTGTATTTTTTATTAAACGTGAATACGCGATGCATGACACGTTTTGAGAGGAAAAAATAATCACCTGACATGTCATCACAAATCACCAGCACGCCTACCATGACAATGTCATAACAAATTACCATAATATGTCATTTTTTAAGTCACCATGACATGCCATCATGACTTGATCATAAATGTCACTCACGGCCATGACACTTGACTATTCCAATGACGTTCCTTCTAACATGTCATTTCATATCACATGTCAACCGTAACTGTAACACATCACTCATGATCATGATATGTCAGCATAATAATGATCTGTCATCTACGTCATGCTATCACGACATGAAAATATTAAGATCATCACTCATGAGCATGACACGTCGCCATGACAACAGTTGCCGTGATCACCGCGTGACGCTTTTTTATGACGATTTTCGAATTCGTGTGCCATAGCCAAGACATGAAAATGTCAAAAAAAGTACTTATGTTTAGATCGTTTAGTTTCTCCTTTACAAATAATTTTCGAGTTATAAAAAAATTTTACAAATTTGATTAAAAATAAAATTTTTAAAAGAAACAATATCATTATAAAATAAATTATTTTGTTATTATTACGCGAAATAATCTATTTTTTCAAACAGAAAAAAAACTATTTTCAAGAGACTGATTTTGATTAATTGAATGCATCGCTGTTGGTAATAATTTTTAAAACGTCAATGAAGTTGCCTATTTTGGATAATCAGGAACATTCGAAATTTCAAAATAAAACTTGTTTTTAAATAATTTTACCATTTTAATTCTTAATCCTCACATAAATTCAACAAAGTATACTCATGATTTGAATAGATGATAAGTATAAAACAACTCTAAAAACATTATCGTTTGAAAAATTCAATTCTAAATACTTTTCACGATAATAATAGATTTAATTTGTAATCTTTTTTGTAACCGATACAAAGCCACACCGCGCTTTTTCCTGCCGCTGATACAAACCGTCCAAAAAGGAAATTCTAATCTCGCCTTTTCTACTCGTATCACGTAAGTATTTTTATTAAATAGAGAAAAGAATACACGCGAAGCGCACCATAGAAGTAAAGAGTATCACATAAAGACGAGCCGGATTTCTCTGTGCACAAGTTTTTCATCTTGTTTAAGTGTTTAAGTTCATTTTTATAACGCCTAATGATACTAAAACTTTTTAAATTACGTACAACTAAGTAACATGTGGTGCTCTTTTTTTGGTGAACTTCAGCGGTTGACCATTTAATGATCTTTTCAATAGGTAGACATGGTATACGTAACAAGTAAAAGTCAAAGAATTGTAGTTGCTCAGAAAGATTCACTTTTTCGTTTGTACATTTAAACATCCGGACGAAGATAGGAAAAGGTGTTAAGAAGGGAAGTATTGGTGCTATTTCGAGTTCATCGGTTAAACGATTTCGCGGAATAAAACTACTAAATTGTACGCGTACGTAGAGTACACGATGTAAACAAACGACAATAAGACAATGAGCGACGTTGTTAATACGATGGCCAAGGTTAATGCGTGATGGAGTAAATGATGGATTCGTTGCCGATCGGATGACACTCATGGTCGCGCCAACCGAAGCGATTACATCGCGTCCGCGTTCTTTCTTCGTTACCCTATGTGTTTATTGCTCTTTCGATAATTTTTATCGTGATCGTTGTATTTAATTACAAATTGGCGTATGTCTCGGTGCGCGTCTGGCGATAACGACGCGTGTGTCGACGACGAACGACGTTTATTCGCTTAGCGAAGGCGACGTGCGACGGTGCGAAAATACTCGAAACGACATTAAAAACAACTCGATTAAGGGTGATGAAAAATTCAAAAAGTTTTACATTTTTAATTTTGTAAATATTTAACGAAAGACAAAGGATATATCAGAAACCATTACTCAGCGTTTTTTTTTCCTCCCCGAAATGTATTACGTTTCGCGAAAAATCTCCGCAAGGAAACATTGAAAAGCCATTTCCTTAATCGTTGCATCTCATCTAAATTTAACGCCAATTTGTATACTATTTTGCCAATAGAAGACTCGAACACTTGTCATTGAAAACATAATACGAGTAAATAAAACTATTGACATTATTAACCTCTTTCATCTCTCGTATCTTTTACTAGTAATTATGGAATGATAAAGCTCGTAAAATTTCGTTGATTCAAGTTGGGCCGCGCGCGTATTAAAAGCCTTTATGTTAATGATTTCGCAATTAAAACGAGCTTCGATAATTGAATTATTTTATATGGCGAAAAGACAAGAGCAATACCAACTGTTGGATGAAGCTTCGTGCATATTTCATATTGAAATGAATCTAATTAATGCTGCGAAGCGATAAAGCTAGAAAATAGATATTACCAGAGCAATTTACGCCAAAATGTTTTCAACGGAGGGCATATTTTTAGCCGCCGATATCAACGAAATAAAATTCCACTTATTTAATTTCTTTTCGCAGGATGCTGCGTGAATTTACTACACTTATATCGCGAATGGTAATGTGGTATTTTTCAACAAGACTGTTTATAAGTATCGAAAAAACGTTACATAATTTTCCGACCCAATAAACAATTCTATTGATTGCATTCGTCAATTTGTAAAATTTATTTGATTCGATGATCGAAAATAAATAAGAACCAGCGATCGCATCAGAAGAAAACTCACCACGCTGTTCGATTTCGAATGAAAATCGAAGTGTAAATGTTACACCACGTGCACGCGTTATTTGATGATAATGTAACAATGGGTGTCTCGTAAAATACGAATGATCTAGCATATTCGTCAATTCGAAGGAGTTCACTTTTTATGGTTGAAATTTTTATAGCCTTTGTTTACGACATTCGCATAACCTCGATATTACACGAATTTTTTCTTAATAAAATGTTCTTGATCACTAAGTCAACATTGCGAATTTTTTCATGTAAGATTGAGTAGGTATACACGTTTGAAAAAAAGTTTCAAGTATTCGTTCTGTACTATAAAGCATCAGCTTGCGTACAAATCCGCAACTCAGGGCGACATTTTCATGCCACTTCGCGACAATGATGCTCATCAGAAGACGTCATTTAATGTCATATGCAACTCGCAACCATGCCACGTCACAAACCTGTTATGAATGATATGTTATCATGACATGAAAATATCAAGATCACCACTCATGACGTCACGAGCATGACACGTTGCCGTGATAACCGCGTGACGCTTCTTTGTAACGTTTATCGTGACCGTTTTCGATTTTGTGTGCCATAGCCAAGGTATAAAAATGTCAAAATCTGGCATTGAAAAAATTAAATATTTTTAATATTCTCAAGTTGAAAGAAAGTTCGATCAGTTCAACGTTTATTTCGTGAATATAAATTTTACGAATTTAAATTTCTTATTTCAATTGTAATTTTATCCTTTAAAAACAAAATTTACTTCGATACTTGAACAGAAAATAACTTGATATCCTTTTGTCCTTTCAGTTTTCACCATCAAAGCTAGTTGATTATGAGTTGGTCAAATTCGTTCATAATTTAATTAAAATAATTAATATCACTATATGATGACTTTTGGACCAAAAATCATTGACACATTAAACTAATATTAAGTGACCACTCGAAATGCTGAACTGTTCAATGAAGTTATCAAATAACGCTGAACCTTTGAAGTTACACCGAAGAAGCGAAGAGTGCTTGAAGTATCTAACCATGTAAGTAACAATGCATATTACAAAGGTATCAAGGCAACAGGATAATGAACTTATTAGGACATTATTTCAATACTTATGCCTACAAAATTACGAATACTACTTTACCCCAATTATCTCAAGAGAGTTGATATTACGAAGTTGGAATAATTTAAATTGTAAAAAAAAGAAAATGTGGATTGAAAAAGCGAGACGATTTTTAGACGCTTCTTTTATACTATTTGAATCTACGTAAAATTTTGCAAAAAAAAAACAAACATGTGACGTTTTTTTTGAAAAATTAAATTTAAGTACGAAAAAAACAAGAAGAAGAGAATGTAAAATATTACCAAACCCTAAATTTCATAACGTAATAGCTTTTTTTCAGAAACAAAAAACAAAAAAAAATCACACATGAATTTCAAAACAATTTCTAATTTAACGAACGTATTCGTAAAGATCGAAAATTTTTATCAATACCTTAATCTTTATTACAATATCAACAATAACCATAACCTTCAACACTCGAAATTTTAAAATATCTGATTCCGATGGAATAAGACCATCGTAACAATATTGAAAAAAATATGTCAAGGTTTATGAATTCTTTTATTTCGAAAAACAATCCGCATTTCCTGGTCACCGTGTTAATTGATCTTTTGAAAATTTACCTTTGTTGGAAAATTTTACGCCGTGAAGCCAAGCTCGACGTATAACTTTGGTAAAAATCAACATCGCAGAACATTCGATTACTACATAAAATGAAACTATATCTTGAAATTTATCTTCGACACTATTTTTTCACGATGAAACTCTAGCTCGGAGTTTAAACGTGGCATCAGGTCTCCCGGGATGTGGCAAACTTTTTAGTGAAATATTTACACACACTAGTATATTTTATAAGTTAACGTTGTAATTTATTTGTAGTAATTTCGAATAAAGTTACTGTCGCCAAAACTGTTGATAGTCGGTCAATGGCTCTGGTATCGTGTTATTAAGAAAAGAGTACGAGTATTTGGCCTTTGGCAAAACTCATAACGCGGTAAATTTTCCATACAGCTATTACAACTGCATTTTAGAAAAGAATGCAATTACAAATGCTGCAGGCTATTACGGTAATCTTTTTCGGCATGTATAGTTTTAGTGGCTCGTTTCGGTTAGGAATACATAATCTACATTTTAATTCGTAATCCTATACGATTTATCGTATATTTAGTCTCATTACGTTCAGGGTTATTATAGATAAAATGTGTCCGGAGCTCCGGACTATATAAGGTATATAATGATTCATGAATATAGCACAGAAAAAAATTATCATGTATCAATGTTGATTGCTGATTATTTTTCGCAATTGTGAATAATGTTGCGAACTTTCATAATTACAGCATAATCAACTATTTTAGTGTTATTTTGTACATGTTACCGACATTTGTACAGTACTGATAGAAAAATCGAGAAAAATACATACTTGGTGTTATTTTAAAGGTCAACGGTGAAACCAAAACGTGTCAAATTTGTTATCGCATGAGAATAGGTACTTTCTTACATATCATCTGGATTTATTAACTGATTGGCATAAAGTAAAGAATATAATATATCAATTGAGATCAGTATAATATGATATTTGAAGTAACTTTTATAGGATTCTTATGGGTGAATTTATCGTGTTCCGATCTTACGAAATAAGAATTGAATATTTGCAGATAATATATACTTGATTAATTGTTTGAATCATGAAATCGAAATTAATTTATAAGATGATCAAACCCACCCAATGTTAAGCGTTTTATTATTTTGTCTTTTTTGTAAGTGCTGATGCGCAGTTTTCGTTCTCGGTGGTTTTCCCCCCTCCGTCTAGTTTTCTTGTTTTTGTTGCTGGAATTATTAAAATGCCACGTTATCGTAATGTATAATGTTATTATGTCATTTATTATTATATAAAATAAATATGTAATTTAACACCCAAACCACATACGTATTTGTTTAGAGAAACAGAACTATGAAGTAGCCCATCGCCAAATGAAATTTCGTCTTTGTTTTTAATAACCAATCAAAAACTATTGTTTATCAGTAATGTCGATTTATTTTTTATTTCGAACAAAAATACCCGGAATACGTTTCTATGACGTTTTCGTTCAGGTCAGTACGCGTTACACGTTAATTAAAAAATTCTGCGAATCCCGATAGCTAACGCGAATTCGTCGCTATTAAATGAGCCAATAAGCATCTCTAAACTGAATGACATTACAAGCTATTACATCGTTCAAAAATACCGGGTGTTTAATTGATCTTAGCCCAGCTGATAACAGATTCGTAGTAATTTTCATAAGCAATTTGCATAATCATTTTTTTGAATTTTGATAGATATTGAGAATGATATTTCTTCGTTTACAAGGAAGTAACGAACACTGGACAATTGAACATAAAATCGAGTCGACTGATTTATTGATCAATAGTTTTATAAATCCGGTATCAAGTTATCACCTGTTGAAGTCGATGAAAAATTCGAGCATATAAATACCGTATCTATCGAATTCGCATTGAAATATTTTTATTATCAATGAAACTTTTGTTAGTTGGAAATTCAAGAAAAAATAATTGGAAAATCCATTCATTACGAGTCTAATGATTAAAATAGTTCATCAATTGGTAGAAAATCCGAAGAAAAAAGTGTACCTTTTGGAACACGATTTATGACTAACTTACGTGTAATAAACACACGAATTTTTTCTTCACAACCACGCAAATTAAACAGTGTTTATTTTTAGACCAAGATCGGAAGTACTGTTACCTTACCTACATAAAGAGTACGAGTGATTACATGATTTGGCACATACCATTCTAAGAACTTCGTCTGATGTTTAGTAGGAGTTTAATATCATCCGCATCTTGTACAAACATTAACCCCGTCTGTGTAAGGTAACTGGTTTGGAGATGTTATTTATCAAGTGAAAATTTTTTCCCTTGTGAGAAAATTGGACATGTATAAATTGCGTAGTAGATTGTTGAATAACGTAGCATGACATTTGAATACTATAAACTGTATCGTTTAGTTGCAATGTAGTTGTTTCGTTTTGCACATGATTAAGCATTATTGCGAATAATGAATTAATGAAGTGAAAAATAGAAGGAAGGCGCAGCGGTACTGTCTTGTTTAACGGTTGCATAGTTCAATTGAACGTGAACGAAACCGTTGTGTTTACCAATGCCTTGAGATATGGCTCGTCTTTTTGTACGCAAAAATAACTTATTATATTCCACCGTTCATTGTCAATGTTTTTCGGAATTGTTACAATTAATCGGTTCTAAGGTCGCGATGAGTTGAAATTAGATTTTTTTATTTATTCGGAAGAACGAATCGAATGAAATAAGGTGCTCGGTTGAAACGAGTTCTTATCGTCTTCATGATCGATGGTCTTCATGGTGATGGAAATGCTAACAATGTGACAACATTTATTACGTTTTATGATGAGAATAATGTATAAGCTTAAAACGCGCTTAAAATTGAGTTTCAGTTGAATCGGAAATCAAACGAAATTCTCGATTTCATTTTTCTAAAATTTGATTAGTGGCATGCGTGCCCTTGAAAATTAAACAATATTTAAATTTCAGATATCACATAGCTCATCACTTTTTTTGCTCATCCTTACATGAGGGATTCCTCCCCTGTTAACCTTGTCTTCAAAACTTTCTAAACGATGATTTTGATTCGTCATATACAGATTCAGTAAACCGTAACGTATGCGCACGCATCTTGGACTTTTTTCATTAAACTTGAAAAAAAAAATCTTTCAATGATATAAACGTGCCCCGTTGAATTTATAAACTTCAAGGTCCCCTTAATGATATGCCTGGTGAACATTTAATTACCATGGTTGAAAAATTTTCAGAACAATGAAACCTGCGGAGAATGGACGAAAAACATAAAACTTTCTGGTAAGCTGTTTGTCTAGGATATTTACAAATTCTTTGCACCTTCGATCACCAAAGTGATATGGTAATTTGAAGAATGAAGAATTATCGATGAAGTGGTACTCGGATGAACATTAAAATTGATCACGTGTATGTAAACAGGAATGAAGTTGTATTTGTCGACGTATAGACTACGAGATGTGTAATATACGTAATTACATATATTTTTTTAATTATTCGTTGGTATATTTTTCCGTAAACGTATGCATCAGACCATTAATCGTTTATTCGGTACTCGCCGCTCACGTGATTACACGTGTATTTGAAATTGAAATATGTTCCAGTAGGTAAATGCGAATCTACGATAATTACGCTTGTTGCGGACAGGCGAAGAATTATTTCGAATATCTTGGGACTTGGAGTGTTGGTCGGAATTGAAAATAAAAATCACGTGAAAGCGTGGCAAAGAAAACGCATAAATTAAACGTCCACTGCGACGTTTTTCGTATGAAATTAGAAAATGGCGCGAAGAAAAACGAAGCGTTGGCGCGATAATTGCCAAAAAACAAACGAAAAACAGGTAATAGCTGCGGAGGAAACCGGAGACGAGTAATTAATGTTTTAAAGGTATCGAGCATTGAAAATTCATACAGCCGTAGTTTTGACACTTTGAATACATCCTGGACAATGGCCAGCAATTTACCAAAGCAAAATGGTGATTCCTTTTTCGTTTATAGGAGTTTCCTCGCGGTGCACGGCAATGGAATGTAACCGTGTGTTCGATTTCCTCAATTTCTTCATCGCATATATGCCAACTATTATAATGACATGAGGCGAAACAGACCAGTATTGCCTTGCAATAACTTGCACGTTGCGTATGGTTGGAAAATTATTAAATTTTTCCTCTTCCGAGTACGTGATCCGAGAACGATGGCACACGTACAATAATACGACATGTTAACAAAACGTACGCAAAAATTACCGTATTTCTACGGCCGGCCGTATATTTCGAATATCATGTCGCGTAATACCCAATCACTTTCTGTCCGTCCAAGAACCGTTTTCGTTTTAATTATCACCTTCGCGGTTGTGGTAACGTATAACTGGAGCGAGCGCATTTTCATCTTACGCAATCGCTTCTCCAACATGATATTGTAATCGAAAGAGACATTTTGAAACACCATGTCGTAAGGATAATCGGTCATGTGAGGGGTTTACACATTGTTTCAAGGTTTTTACCTAAGATGAACAAAAAAATTCTGCATGACAGTTTGTTTAACGCAGAACATTGACTCGAAGGGTTTTCGCGTCGGCTCCTCTGATCTTCGATAACCTACGTGGCCTTGAACTTTGTATATTTCACTCCTTACAATATCCATAATCGAATTGTTCGTCAAAGCATTTGTTTACCTATTCTGATAAATTTCAAATTTGCATCGCAGCTACCATCAAAGGTTATCTCAATGTCATGTTTTCGTTAATACTCCCCGATGTGGTCAGTTCATTTACTAGTTTTTCAATTGTAAAAATTTTATGAA
>QBDW01001566.1:0-28392 GCA_003261595.1 Maconellicoccus hirsutus
ATTTAAAAAATATTATATTTTATATAAAGAAATGTAAAATTCGACGAAAAAAATAACAAAAATGGAAAAAAACGATCCAAAAATAATTTAAAAAAAAAACAAAATAAAAATTTTTGTTAAAAAAAATTTATAAATATTTTTTGAAATAAAATATTTACATATCGCTGGAAAAAAAACTGGAAGATGTAATGAAACGTGAAATTAACCAAAAAAAAAAAAATACCAAATCTAAAAACATACAAATACCTGTGAACGTACTTACCTACGTGCTGTACGCATTTGTAACGGCCATTGCCAAAAAAGACGCCGCGTACGCTACGAATAAAAATAGAAGTATAAATAGAAACTTCATTTAGGACGGTTGCTGCACTTCTCGTATCTGCGTTCGTTTCTTATTGAGGATCTGCTTCTCGATGCAAGTTCGCTATCGAATTGGCGATTCGATATGTGCTGCTACGTCGCAAAGTTGCGATTCTGCCTGGGAAAGTTGTTAAATTAAGGAAACAATGTACTGGTAATGCCACGTTGTTGTAAAAGTTATCGCTTTGGTTGGTTTGACCAATGTGTATGTGATATGTAGAGGGTGTGAAGGAGTGGGAAGGGTGGAATAGCGACGTTTTTATCGGTAAACGTTAAACTTCTTCGGGCGTTATCAGTTTTGTGATACTAGTTTGTTGCGATAGCGAAGAAGTAACTAGAAAGTGTGTTTGTGGAAGCTCGAGACGAGGATTTTATGTATTTCCATGGAGTGGCGAAAGTGCGAGCAGATAGAAGGCAATTTGGAAATTCGAAGATATGAAGAGCGATCGGATGGCGATAATGTTAGGTAAATAAAAATCGCAAATTGTCGAGGAACAAGAGAAGCCCGCAAATAGAAACGGAAGGAGAGGGTAATGAGGTGAACATAGAGAGACGAATTTTATAAACAATAGAGATATAATTACAATACCAGAGTACCCTCGTTGTTCATATTTTAGTGTTTGAAAAAAAAAAAACGAGATATTCCTAAAATAATTTTTCTGCATTTTTCGCAGGTAAGCGGATACCTGAACTTGATGGCTAACTCTATTGATAACTTCACCCACGGATTGGCAGTCGGCGGAAGCTTCCTGTTGTCGACCAGAGTCGGAGTTTTTACCACTTTCGCCATACTAGGTACATATTTCGTATTTTCCCACCCCCACCCCGCACCCCCCTCCACCTACATATGTGAAATATTTTCATATAATTTTCTAATCCGTTGCGTAGTACATGAAATACCTCACGAAGTCGGAGATTTCGCTATTCTACTTAGAGCCGGGTTTTCAAGATGGGATGCTGCGTGCGCCCAGATCTACACGGCGTCCGCTGGTCTGCTCGGGGCTGTGACTGCGCTCATGTGCAGCGCCAGCGCTTCGGCTGTTGGTAAGCGTGGTGATTTTTGAGGTTTTCGGCGACCGAAGGTGTCCCGAGGTCGGTGATATTTCGGATGTGTCGAAAGACGAAGCGAGATTAAGGACCGGAGGACCTGAGGCTTCGAGGTTACGTAGCGCGAATGTACGACAAGTGGACGTGGTTGTGGGTAGATTGTCGTAGATGAGATAAATCGTGCCATTGTTCGGCGACGTCGCGAACGGAAATGAAATTAGTTTATGAGACATGTATTCGGCGTGTCCGTGTGGAGCGCCGGTGTAAAGAGCGGAGGCGAGGTAGTGAAGCTGGATTTTTCAGTTGGAAGATGAGAAAACGAACGATGGAATTGGGAGTATTGGAAATCGGTAATTTGTGCGATTTTCGGTATCACAAGGTGATCGAAAAGTTATCAGGGGCGATGGGAGGATCGAAAAGGTATGGGAGCTAATAGGAGAGGGGAGTGGGGAACCAATTGGTATTATTTTACTAGTGCTCGAAAGTTATGCGAAAATATTACCTAAAATTGAAAACCGACCTCGGAGCGTTTTAAGAACTACACGGTGATCGAAAAAGTAAATCGTATAATTCAAATAGAACTTATACAAGATGGCGGTTCTTATCAATTTTATCGATTTTGTGATTAAATGAACCGAACGATGCGGAATTGGAGTATTTATTGTGGGATGTTTTTTTGTTTATATTATTAAAAAAAAAAAAAATTTCGAAACAATTCAGCTATAGTCGAAACGATAAAATTAATGGAAATCGTCATCTAGAATAAAATCCTGTTGTAATTACGACACCTTTATTAATATTATTTTTTCATTTTTCTCCTCCCTGCAGAAGCTCGTACATCGTGGATATTACCATTTACAGCCGGCGGCTTCCTGCATATCGCGTTGGTTACAGTGTTACCGGAGCTTTTATCGGAGAAGAATCCGAAGGAATCGTTAAAACAGATGTGTTCGTTGGCCAGTGGTATAACCGTGATGGCGCTGATGACGACTCTAATCGAAGGCTGAAATATATCTTCAATAAAATACATATTAATTACGTTACATAACCACATTACATGTATGTAAATAACCATCCCCCCCCCTTGTTTTAACGGTACTACGCGTTACGCGACGTTGAAAAAGAAATTCGCGTATACGTACGTAATAAGTCTGAATTTAATTCTCGATCATTTGTCTGTATAGTTAACACGATGACAAATTTCATTGTGATTTTTTTTACTACCCACCTTACCTTAATTATTACGTGTACCTTGGACGAGATCACGAATGCCATGATCCATGGTTGTTTGGGCTTGTTACCTAAATCGTTGCCGAAAAACGTGGATATCGCGTTTATTTTTCGTTTTCGCACACGGATTACTTAACGTCTACTAATGTTTAACTAGTCTTTTATTTTTTTTACGGGAATACGTCGAGATTGGAGTTTATTATGTTCAGTATTCTTTCTTTTTTTTTTTTTTTGAATTTTCCGATAGAAAATGATCGCTACGAAGCTCTGAAAAGATTAGCACGGCGTGGAATAATGAAGCGAGTCAATTTACCGTTATTTTTAATGGTGCCATATAATTATTAGATGCCATTTTGTTCTATCGATAAGCATTTTATATGGTAGTTTGTTTTTACGAGTATACGTTATTTTTGTTGAAGTTTTTCATCTCGGCATCGTGCGAGATTTAATTTTAAAAATGTGTAATTTACATTTCCTATTTTAATACGAACGTCGTTTTTAGAAGTGAGTTTTGTATGTGATTATTTTTCTTTTTTTTCTATTCGATTAGCGGTAATTGAAAAATTTCGATGTAATGTGATATGTACCAATTTTTTGTTTATGTCGTATTTCTATAATGTATTGTTACGGATACATTTTAAAATATATTATTTTTATGAATTGTGAGGAAATTTTGCGCCTTATCGAGGATGTGTTTTACGAGGTGAATTTCACGCGTCATTAAATATTGTAAATATCGTGTGGAATGCGCGGATAAACGGTGAAATATGGTCATGAATCGAGTATAGGTGATTTATTGATGTTTAGTCATTGTAGTGTTGCTGGTTTTGAAGGCAAAATATGCAATGTGTTTTGGTGACGATTTAAAAAAATTTTTTATTCGTTGTAATGATACAAAATATTTTGGTTTTGAATTACGCTTGTTGGAGTTGGCAAAAATGATTCGTGAAAAATAATTACGTAATTGAAATCAGCGATATTGAATTATCAATATTATTGGTGATAATGAGTACAACAAATTTACATTTATGGAACGTCGAAATAATATAATTTCAAATGGAAATATGCTTTATTCATGCAATTGCACAGATCAGTGATCCGATTCACCCCACAAATAAGAATATTTTTATCAAGAGAATATAAGATCGTAGAAGGTTTGTATATTTTAACGGTGAACTTTTTCTTTTTAATCTTGGAAACAGTTACGATAGATGAGATATCGATTAAGAAGCATATCAACTCCAAGAACAACCGGTTACGTTACTTTTCCCGAAAAAAAGTATTACTTTTAATACTCAAATTTCCACTTGAGAAATGTCCATTATTCGAGGCTGCTTGAAACTGATGTTATTTCGGTAATTAATATGCACAAAATTATGATATTATAAACCGATGACAGAAATGGATGCTACGGGTTCGAAAACATATACTTTGTGACATTTTACTCGTTTCCGTAGGACCTTCTACAGCTCCAATTAAATTTAATTAATTGCAGAGAGTGCGGAGTAGCGGTGTGTCTGGACCCCCGTATCGTGCATTTTTCTCTGCCTGCGTGCGCGTGGATATGCAACCTACACGACACAAGCGAAAACGAAATTAATCAATTATCGCCGCTCTAATAGGCGAATTTTCACGTAATATGTGTCATTTTACTAAATTTATGTCGCTGACCACGAATCCGACCTCAAAAACACACCATTCCCCAAGAAATTCTGAAATCGGAATTCGACCGGACAGTCCGTACGTGCTGGAGTAAAACCGATAGCGGTAGTCGATTCTACGGGTCCGAAAACCTATATTTCGACTCCTCACACGTCTCGATCGGTCTTGTGGGGCCCAAGATAAATGTAATAAAAGTAGCAAGCGTTTCGTGAATACGTAATTAGCTAAAAAAGCGTCATTTTTACCTAATTACGTATTCATGAAACGCATCCACTTGTGTTGGATTTATGAGAAATATCACAGCGCTATCTATCGGATAACTTCTAAACTCGGTTTTCGATAAACGAAACAGAGATCGAATTTCGTTTTTCGTAATCGTGTTTGACAGCCGCCATCTTCGTTCGGTTCGTTCAAAATCGAAAATTTTGAAAAAAATTTAAAATTTGGGGGTCGTGAGTGGTATCAATCTCTTCAGCTCGTTCCCACGATTGTAAATCTGGTCGAATTTTTCCAAAATATTCACGCAATCTGGAGTAATTAACGCTAATTGATGAAGTTACTGATAACAGCTTTTTAACAATAGAAATCAGTGTGTCCCTCATATCAGTGAAAATGACGAATCTTTGGAATTTTTCCCAGTGGCTGCTGGAGCTAATTAAGGTAAATAAAAGGTGGTTTGGGAGATTTTCGAACACGCTGAATTGAATGGCGTAGTTTGTTTTTCGTTTTGATCAGTATTTTTCGAGATATCGCGAGTAAGTTTTACGTAAACGAATTCCCGATATTTCGAAAAATACTGATTAAAACGAAAAACCAACTACTCCATTCGATTCAGCGTGTTCGAAAACCTCCCAAACCACCTTTTATTTACCTTACTTAGCTCCAGCAGCCACTGGGAAAAATTCCAAAGATTCGTCATTTTCACTGATATGAGGGACACACTGATTTCTATTGTTAAAAAGCTGTTATCAGTAACTTCATCAATTAGCGTTAATTACTCTTGATTGCGTGAATATTTTGGAAAAATTCGACCAGATTTGCGATCGTGGGAACGAGCTGAAGAGATTGATACCACTCACGACCCTCAAATTTTGAATTTTTTTCAAAATTTTCGATTTTGAACAACCCGAACGAAGATGGCGGCCGTCAAATCAACTTTTACGTAGTAAATTTATTTTGGGCTACAAGAGAGCTATGAAAGCGTTTAAAGGGTCTAATTATAGGTTATCGACCCCGCGGAATCGATTGCGACCTTCAGTTTCACTCTAGCACGCGCGGACTGTCTGGTTAAATTTCGATCTCGAAGATTTCTCTACGATGGTATTTTTTTGAGGTCTTATTCGGGTCTGATGACCATGATTTAGTAAAGTGAGACGTTTCGATCAATGATCTACGCTGTAGATCACGTTAAGACTATTAGCATACGTATATTTCGACCTTAACGTTCGCATAGGTAATTAGGTATGTATATCAAAATAAATGAAGCGTTGTTTGAGGAACTATTAGAACTCGGGAATTTCCTGACGGGCTATTCCTTAAATTTGATCAATATTGAGCGAAGACAATGTGTTTTTTTCTTGATCTATGCGTAATCATGTTGCAAATAAGAGATAATCATCAAATTACTCGTATTTACATACTAACACAAATTGTAATAATAGTCGTAATTAAATCACGAAACAAAAGGAGTAAAAAATTTAATACAAAATTATACATCGATAACTTTCGAAAACCTAGAAATGTAATCTTGAGCTTCCTTTTTCACTTTCTGAACGGCACTCTCATCGCCAAATTTTTCTTCAAACGTTGTTCTTTTCGTAAACAAGGTTTTCATCTTCTTAGGAGGTAACTTCAGTGAACACGCTCTCTCTAATACGCTTCTGTAGAAAAAACATACTAATGAATACTCGAAAATCAGAACATGAAAATAACGCGAACAATTGACACTCACCTAGCAATACTAATTGAATTCGATTTAACTAGCATATCAACGTAACAACTCCAAATATCAACTCGAGCTGGATATGAGACAAGTACGTCTTCGAACAAAGTTTGAGCTTTATCTGGAAATCCATATTTGTTTTCAAGCAACGCGAATCGACTGATGAAGGTTATGTCTGTTTATAGAATAAGAGAATAGTTATTCACATAATTCGTTGATTATTCTACATAAAAATATACTAACGTTCTTTTTTTATTATCGAATTCAAGCCTTTTTGTAACATGAACCTCGCCTTAGAATATTCTTTAATTTTAAATAAGCTTTCGGAACAATGCAGCCACGAGTCTAAAGAGTACTTGAATTTTTTTGATATCTTATTAACTAATTGTTCGGCTTCCTGAAAAATGATACAAAATTTGAAGTGTTTGTTTTAAAATAATCATTAGTTTAAAAATAAATTACCTGAACTTTATTTGAGACAACGTATATATCTAACATTTTGGAATAAATCTGATACTCATCGTTCACTCGAGCAGCTTCTTCAAAAGACTTATGCAAAGTTTCCTGAAAATGAAAAAAAAAAAGGAACTATGTCATAAAAGCGTTATTAAAGACATAAAATAATTTTCAAATTCTTACTTTTGTTCCGAATAAGTTCTCGAAATTCAATAATGCTATCCAAACATTCAATATATCTTGTTCTCTTCTGACATCAATAGTTTGCAAAGCTCTTTTCGCAGTTGATCTGACTTTTTCGAACTCTGTATTCTGAAAATGAATCACTATAAAAATTTGATCTATTCACGAAAATGGCTAAAAAGAATGAATTACTTGAATATGCAATGCCATATATTTAATCCATAATTCTGAATCATTAGGAGATCCCAATAAAAGTCTATCGAATTGATCGCTAGATTGAGGATTTTCATCTAACTTCAGTAATTCTTCTTCTTTCTCACGTAATCGTAATTCAGCTAAACGACGCTCTTCTTTGGCTTCTTTTTTACTAACGAATTTCCTCTTTTTATCAACTTCTTCGTCATCCTCCTTCAAACAAGAGAACAGTGATAAAACATTACAAAACAGCGTTTTAAATGAGGTCTTACCGAAGATGAAGTTTCTGCATCGTTTCCAGCTAATGAAACAAGTTCTGTACTCCAATCAAAGGTGTCGTCTTCAAGCTCCAAGTGAGGTAGATGTTTCTGCTTCTTAATGGATCTTTTTTTGGGAGGCATCGTGCAAATTTTAATTACAATTACTTAAAATTTCATATTTCACTTTTAAAATAATAAAATCACAAAATTTAAAATTTTCGCATATTATTGTGCTTTTTGGCTTTCTACGTTAATTTTAACGGCAGTACAAAATTACATAAAACTGATTTCTTAATCGATGTATCGATTTTCTCAAATCGATGTATCAGTTCGATCTATCGATTTAATTTTTACTTTTTTTTAAATTCATCATTTTTATAATTAATAATTTTCCAAGATACTTCCCTCATTCTATGTAAAATCTAATCTTCATTTTTATTTTCACGAAATAATCAAGACGAAGTATTTTTCGCGTTACAATGACAACACAAGGTACAATGTCGATAAATAATTTACGATATCAAAATTTCGAAAACAATAAAACTAACATTTCTAATTCCTTACTGTAAATAAATTTAAATTAAAATAGTTCGTTTATTCAATAAAAATTTAAAATGCTCTACTAAAACGGTCAACATTAAATTATTCACAAAATAGTAATTTTAAATTAAATATAAATTCATTTAGGAAACATTTAAAAGACGCAATACAAACCCTCATCCACTCGGAAGCATTAAAATCTTAATTCAACTATAATAAGGCATAAATTACGAAAAATTTTCTCAAAAGGTAACATTCTTACAAAGATGGAATAAATAATTTAAAGTACAACTTAAGTAGATTACATCACGCTGTTCTCAAAATTATATGAACACCAGAAGCGGTCCGAACAGGTTCGCTTAACTCTCCAACTTTCAGAGAAAATGCCGCCTCTTCGAATAACGGTTGCATCGCTCCTCTTGGAAAAGGTCCAAGATCACCACCTTTCTTAGCAGAACTACAGTCCGAATACTTGGAAGCCAATTCGGCGAAAGATGCTTTTCCAGAAACGATCTGCTCTCGATACTCTGCAATTTCAAAATCATGAAAACAACATCAGCGTTATCCGTAAAAGGGATCCAACTTACCTATGACCATTTTTAAAGCTTCGTCTTCGCTTCTCGTGATATTATCTTCTCTCCAAGACGACGGTCTTCGAGAGTCTCTGTGTTTCACTAACAAGTGACTACATTGCACTTGAGATGGACCACTGGACGTTGCATTATTCTCAGCTGGTTTATCTGGCTTATCCCATTGACTTTGCTTGGTATAGACATTCAAGTAATACTCTTGCCCTAAAAAATCAATCAAGTTTTGTACACAGTTAGGCGATTACTTCTAACCGAGTTATCTACAATTACCAGTTGATCTACTAATTCGTTTCTCCCAACCAGCGGGTAAATTTTCATCGGTACTCATTTTAAATCAAGAATTAATACGTTTTCTGTAATAATTAAAACAATTATATTAAAAAAAACGTTACATTGCACTAAAGAATCAAATTTTTAAGCGTGAGAAATCAGCAAAAATAAATTTGTTTTCGAATGATAAAGCGAACGTACATTTTCCAACAAAACCAAGCAATGAAAACTCACGTCAATCAGCCGAAACGCGAACTTCGCAAGCCAAAAAATTTCTCATGTTTTTGTAATTTTTTCAACTCATTGATGAAATTTGCCTGCAAATGATTAGGCAAATTTTGAGTAATTCAAGTAATTAATATCTTTAAAAAAGTGATCAAGCCATAGTTAAATATTTCACTAACTTGATAGCTTTAAGTTCGTGTCTTGGGAACATTAATTTTTCATTATAATCTTCCTTTAGAGTGGTAATCATCGGTAAGACGGTTTGGCGTATATACCAATATTTGTAATATTTTCCATAAAATTATCACTACGATAGGTTATATTTTAGATTCAAAATGACGTCCACGATTACGGATATATTTAGAGCGGATTTAACCGATGAATCTCGTAAAATGGAAGTGGATTATAGTTCCGCTTGCGACGAGAAAATCCCACAGCTCAAAGAGATGGCCGCTAATGGTAAATTCATCGAAGCTATCGACGGATTATTGTCGCTAGAAAAGCAGGCTCGAACAGTAAGTTGATTCCACATAGCATCGATTCATTTATCATTATACTAATCGAATAGGTATTAGGGTTGCGATATGGTATCCACCAGTCGTGTGTTAGTGGCCATTGTACAAATTTGCTACGAGGCTAAAAATTGGACCGCGCTCAACGAACATATTTCATTACTGGCGAAACGTCGTAGTCAGTTGAAACAAGCTGTCGTAAAAATGATCCAAGAATGTTGCCTTTACGTCGAAGAAATTACAGACGAAGAGATTAAATTGAAATTGATCGATACGTTAAGAAACGTCACCGAAGGAAAAGTAATTTTGTATTATACACCTTGCTTATTAAATTTCATCGCGTGTTACTAAATATCTTCATCAACAGATATACGTTGAAGTTGAAAGAGCTCGATTAACTCATAAATTAGCTTTGATCAAAGAGAAAAACGGTGACATCGCCGGCGCTGCAACAATAATGCAAGAACTGCAAGTTGAAACATACGGATCGATGGAAAAACAGGAAAAAGTAACCATTTCATGATTCTTTACCGAATTAATATTAACCATCAATCCGTTTTCATATCACGAACTTGATTTTTTCAGGTGGAATTGATTTTAGAACAAATGAGACTTACGTTAGCGAAGAAAGATTACATACGTACTCAAATTATCTCCAAAAAAATCAACATTAAGTATTTCGACGATGAAAATCTCACCGATCACATTCAGGATCTGAAACTGAAATATTTCAGGTTAATACAAATCATAAAATCTTGAGATGAATCAACGTTAATCGTACTTGTCTTATAGATTAATGATCGAATTGGATGAACAAGAAAGCAACTATTTGTCCATCTGTAAGCATTACAGGGCTATTTTGGTAACCCCTAAAATTATGAACGATGAAGAAGAGCGAAAAGCTGTTATGAAAAATGTCGCCTTGTACGTAGTATTGGCACCATACGATAACGAACAGTCTGACTTGATTCATCGTATCTTACAAGATAAACATATCCAAGACGTTCCAATTTACAAGTAAAGTCAACGGTTATTTTATTATGGAAAAAACATCATCTAGATCACGCTTCTTTTTACAGAGAATTATTAAACTTATTCGTAAATCCGGAACTCATTCGATGGGTAGGTCTATGCGATACTTTCGAAAAAGATTTAAAACAAGGTACATCGAGTGTATCTCCTACCAAAGTGTTTTCCGCTGATTCTGAATTTGGAAGTAGACGTTGGGACGATTTGAAAAAACGTGTTGTCGAACATGTAAGCAGAATTGAGAAAAAAATCCAAAAATTATCTCCATTTATACTTTTTTTCTTTTTATAGAACATCAGAGTAATGGCGAAATATTACAACAGAATAACATTATCTCGTATGTCCGAATTATTGGATTTACCGCCAAAGGTATATTTAAAGCCCGACATGGTTTATCGATTTAATTGTTTCATAGTATCTGAAGCGCGATTTTATTACTGTTTATCGAATTTTTGACACCGATCCAAGTCTATTTGAAAAATGTTCGCTTTAACGTATTAAACGGTGTTTTAGGAAGCGGAGGAATTCCTCAGTCAAATGGTTACTAACAAAACCGTAACCGCTAAAACCGATAGGCCGGCTGGTATCGTGAATTTCGGAATTAGAAAAGATCCCAATCAAGTATTGAACGATTGGTCGGAAAATCTATCATCGTTAATGAAGCTCGTTAACAACACGACGCATTTAATTAATAAAGAGCAAATGCTCCATAAACATTTATATTGTAGTTAAGATATTCGTTATTTTAGAATCAATTTAAAAAATACGTGTAATTATATTTTTATAAGGAATAAATTTTCTATATCGTTGTATTATTTCGTTACATATCGTGAACATGGACGCGAACTGAGAATTAAATTCTTATATCAACACAATGCAACCTGCGGCATTAAGTTTTAAATCGTTTTGAAAATTTTCATTCATTATTAGTCATGCGACCGTAAACTTGTGGAATTTCACCTTGAAATTTTACCACATATAAACCATGCATAACGTACACACAATAAGTTGTTTAGTGGGCGTTTGACATTATATTATACTCCAATTCTATGTATCCGAGGTTGATTCGTGTAGGAATATTATTTGTTATAACCTGCGAATATTTTTTTTCTTCTCTTAATGAAAAACAACAATAAATCAGGTTTTACCTAATACGAACGTTGGATTATTGATTTCGAATGAATTTCATCAAATGCGATGAACAGGTTGAATTTAAATGCGCGCATTAGCTATTATTGTAGTATTATGATAGTATCTTGACCTTAATAACTTTGCGATTGAATATAGATTTGAATTAATGGACGAATACAGCTGGCAAAATTTAATTGTTCCTTTGTATAAGGAATTGAATTCCTCAGAAAAGTTCAACGTTTGAATTTAAACGATTGTGTCCGATGATTCGAACATTTGGTTCGGTCAAGGAACTTATCGTTGCAATTATGGAGGAAAAAATTATGCACCTGTTACACGCAATTTGAACTTACCACGAATGTATTTTGAAAATTTCAAAAAATGACCGGAGAAGCTGCATCAAGTAAACTGAAAGTGATGTTTCATGCTTCGGTTCACTGAAATCTTGCTTCCAAAAGTTTTGATTTAGATTGGTAGCTAAAGGATACTGAAATTAAAAAACATTTCATATCATAGCATTCCAAATCGAATACTCGAAATTTGAGTACAATAAGTGCAGCTTAGCTACATGACTTTAACCTCTCAGGTGAACTGAAGCTAAATCGTACAAATCAAACTGAGAGATCTGCTTGACTATGGTATCCAAAAAACCCTAAACAGTTCTCTCTAACTTGGTAACTAAAACACTTACCTCATCCGAAATCAACTCCATAACACACGATGCAAATCTACATGCTATTAAAAACTAACAATACACAACACACGTCCTCTCACCTTCAAGATGAACGCAAAACTGACATCAAAATCCCCACTTTGGTTTCCATTATGGGTGGAGCATGAATGAAAGACAGGTGTTAGGAGAGAAGGGGAAAACTGGTAAATGTGACCCATTGACTATATAACTAATCAGCTATCAAGCCTATCAAACGATACAAACATCATTAAGATTCGTCGTTCGAAATTTCAAAAAGTTATTTACCACCTAAATCATATCTGTCTTCACTGTTCAAGGGTCGAATTTAAAAGCCTCCAACTCTAATTTTACGATCTTTTATCAAATATGAATGCCAAATTTGAACATTTCAAATTGATGATGCTTGGGTTATGCATGCTATAAATTATACTAATTACAATTAGACTTAAAATGAAATTCTTTATTTAGTTTCATTTTCCAAAACCGTGAAATAAGAAATTTTTACTAGAATTTTCTAGAATTGGCCATTCGGATAAGTTCGTGAATGTTCGGATTCACTCGGCTAACTTGGAAAAATATTATCTTTCGTTGAATTTTTTTAATAATAAATTCCATAGCTTTTTGGAACGATTCTTCGATAAATTAAAAAACTTTAGGCGAAAATACAATTGAAAATGCCTCTTTTATTCGTCATATCACAGAGTTAATATAAAACTGCAAAACAATTGAATTATTTACTTCACAGTCGTCAGATTCTTTCAAAAAATGGCATAAATAAGCCACCGGAGAAAAAAACGCAAAGTTAATAATATACTAAATTAAACTCATTTAATTACTTGGAAGAGTAAATATAACAAAAACAATCGTAATAATATGTGTATATACATAAAAAATATATATCCGAACAATATGGGGGAAAACACGAAAATTAATATGGTATTAATTTGAAAAATATATTCAAGGTGAGTCGTATATGGTGAGACTGTATTTTGTTAATGAAAAGTTACAATTTGCTATTTGCAAAGACAATTTTATAAAATTTTTCGCTCTAGATAATACAAAAATAAACTGGTACGTGCTCAAAAAAGCAATCAGGTTGACTTTTGGAGGGCAATAAGTTGTTTATAATTACCCGTTTACTACTTCGATTGGCCACCTCCGTCGTTGTTTTGATTTTGAGGATCATTTTGAGATGATTGATCAACTTCCATGGATTTATCGGAAGTTGAAGCGTCATCTTTGACGTCTTGTTCTACTTGTTCGGTGGATGCAGGTAAAGGTACTTTACTTTCTAATAATGCTATAGCTTTTTGTATAGATTTAATAACATCTTTACGAGCCACTCTCAACGTTTCGTTACCTTCTACTTCGATGGTATCTAATTTAATTAGATTTCTAGTTAGCATTTCGTCTAAATATAAGTACTCCTTTTGAGTTCGCGAGGTACCGTTAAATTTCTCAACTTCGGCGGTCAATTCGTCGACTTCTTTTTGTACAGCGTGGATTCTAGCCAATGGATCGGGTTTTTGAATTTGAGGTCTTTCAACTTTCACTGGTTCGGGTTCGTGTTTCTCGGCTGGTTTGGGTTTTGATTTTTCAACATGCACGGGTATCTGTTGCGTTGGTATTTCCTGTTTAGGAACTGGCGTTTCGTTGTCAATTTTTCGTTTAATCGGGATTTGTTGCTCGTGTTGAGGGAAATTAGATTGAAAGTTACCACCGCTTTTTGGTATCACCGGCTCGGATCGGCCCTCGACGAAGATAGGAATATGACGAACTTGCGGTTGCTTACGAGCGGTATTAGGAGTCCCGGGTTGAGACTGTTTACCTTGTTCGGTGGCAGCCGCAGGGGCCGAGTCTTCGTACGGATTTACAGGTGTTATTTCTATTTTAGAGGTGAATCTTTTCGGTTCTTTGGTCTCTTGAGATTCGTTCATTGTTTCTTGATTAGTACCGTTTGAATTCGCTTGACCCGCTTGACCATCTACTTCGCTTTCTGCGGGTTTACTTTGCGAGCTGCTCGGTTTATCTGGATTATCACCTACCACTGAAACTGGTATTGTGAAAGCGTGATCCCAATTCGAGTTCAGAGGTTCTTCCCACAAAGGACGTTGTAAATCTCCGGCGAATTCGGGGTGTTTCTTCGCCAAATCTTCCAAGTGTGATTTTATACCGGGGTCCGATTTGTTACCGAATATGTCGTCGTTTTTGAACGGGAAACCGTCCTGGAAATTAACATATCACGTTAGAGGTTATTTATCTTATCTCCTGTAATGTAGTGTTTTTCATGATAATCTGGGAACGAGACGAAAGCTGATAAGGAGATGATACAAGGCATTAAATATACACAAAAGCTCAATCGTGCGAAAACTCAAATCAATCGTTTCATCGGAAAATTAAAAACGTTATCAATACAAGCGCAGACGAACAAATGAGTTATCAAGAGTACAGCGCCGAAGTAATGCTCCCACAAGTATCAAATCAACTCACCGAGATATAAAATAATAAAACAAACCTTAACGAAAATTAAATCAACAATATCAATTTGTAAAAATAATACTTACAACAACATCACTTGCGATATCGTGATTCATATTAAATTTTTTTTTACCAACACAAGTAAACAAAAAAACGACAATCGATCGAAACCAATCAAAAGTTCGGAAATTCGTTTCGAATTTATGAAAATTTCGAGTAAGTTCTTTAACAAAATTTCTGCGATTTTAAATAATGTACGGTTTTGGTATCAACACAATTCTGCGAATAGCATTGCTTCAAAATATGGAGTCATCGACGTTAATTTACTTTCATTCGTACCACACATATTAGGCCTACTGATTTCAGAGATTCACCTGCTTCAGCAAATTAAAGCGACGCGGTTCTATTTATAGAACGAGGAAAATTTGCTAATGATTAATATTTACCTTGACTTTTTCTTTTTTTTTAATAAAATTGATTAAAAATAGTGTACGAAAATGTTACGAAGAAAATTTTGAACTTCAAACGTTCAGATAACGAAGAGAAAAAAACGTGTTCTAGAAGGACATCGAACAATCGCTTACTCGGTCTTAATTACAAGTTGATAATTTTAATCGCTCGATATACAAGCATACACTACACACCGCAATTAAATACAAGTAGGGGATATCATTGCAAACGAATATTCCAGCTTTTACAATCATTTCACAATATTACAAAGCTGATGCAAAATAAATTTTACAAAAGCGATATCAACGGCGAAACATCGGACAATCGGGCATTTTCGCAAATCGAAAAGCAATTTCTCTATCAAAATTCTTGGCACGTAATTTATCAAGTTCGAAGTACTTCATGCAATGAATACTGGCGTGACTGTTTTTAGACAGAGATCACGTGTGTAATTTGATCAAGTAATTAAATCGCGTAAAACTGAACACCAAAATTACGACCAGCCGATGACCCTTAATCACATTCCGACCATATGACAATCTGACAATGTGCTTCATGCTAAAATGAAATTAAAAGTGTAATACACTCGTAGCTACATTGGACAATCAACAGTATCACATGCAATGAAACGAATTTGAATTACAATGAGAAGTATGTAAGCCATATGGAAATTGGACCAAAAAATAAACACAATCAAACATACAATATTTATTTTAAAAATTACAAAAATAATTACATGCAAGTATAACACCATGCGGAATACATAACAAAGCAGAAGCCAAAAGTACAAGAACACAATAAAGCACAATACACAATCTAAACACCAAACGTGGTACGGTGGAATTATTTTTTAGAAAATGAGTTCATTCGTGGAGATATGTTTGGAAATTCATTAATGCAAATACCTTACCCGTCTAAAAGGAAAACCGTTGGTTTTATTATCAAACCAAGCCTTCTTATTGTTCTCAAATTCTTTCTTAATCTCATCTATCAACTTGCTACCCGAATTATTCCGTAGGTAATCTTTCAAATTTGATTTATCACGAAAAGACATAGTATGTTTAACACTTATTGAAAAACTGAAAAGTCAATTAACGCAAGAATTTTAAGTAAAACTAGAACATAAAATCACTAATGACACAAATTCTAACGTGATATTTAACATTACATAAACTGAAACGATTAATGAAATTTGATTTAGAAAAAAATTGTTGTCGTTTGTCAAATACTTGCAGTGTTGACATCAGAAAATTCTTATAGAAAAAGAAATTTAACATTTTTTGAGTAAAGTTGGTAAGACGTAACATGAGAATCGATGTCATTTGACCGGTACGTCAAAATTTCGGTACGCTAAAACCAAAACGCCATTTTGACGATATGTCATTTTATCGGTACGACAAAAAGTCGTTGTTTTGTGTTTATAAACAAGAACCCAAAAAACAAAAAAGTATTGTCCCAAGCTCTTGATTTTGAAATCCAACAAAATAGAATTTCCCTCCAAAGTAAAATTTTTTGTTTTCAAATTCGAAATTTTCAAACTTGTTCCTCAGGTATGTAAATTTCGTATAATTTTATAAATTCAAAGCATTTTTGACTATCATTGGATTTGCATGATCAACATTTCATCAATTTCATATCAGATTATTCCAATACCATTCAAACATAAAGATGACTTCCACCAATAACGAACACAATTATCCAGCACCGGATTTTGAAAATACGATTGCAACTATGGATTACGACGCACAATTTTATGGTTTTTCTCCTTACACTATTTTTGAAGCATGTATGTCTAATTTTGTATCTTTCAGTAATCTTACATCGGCTATTGACTAATTCGTTTCTTCAAAATAACTGGATTCTGACACGAAATTTTCCGAGGGTTGTCTTAACGCTATTCGTATTGATTTACAGTAAAAATGAAAGTTCGCGATTACATTTGTTTCTATCAAAAGAAATTCAGCGAAGTAGTATTTAAGCATATGCGTCCAGACGAAGTATCAATGTGCGACGAAATATCCGAAAAAATAATAAAAAAATTTGAAACCGTTATTGAAAAAGTTTTCCGGAAATATGAAGTATAATATTTACCGTTTGTGATTTAATGAAGTGATTACTAACGCAATTTATTTAACACAGTCGAAGTTTTTATCCGTGTTCAAAATCCCTCCTAATGTTTTATTACCAGAAGACGAGGTACAGACAAAACAATACACTGAGGAAGACATGGAACAAATTGATGCCGAAATAGCGGAATTAGAAAATAGATACAAACGGGTGAGTTATGGAAGTTACCTATTACGATAGTCGTTTACAACGAAAAGACAAATTTGATGCATTTTCATTTTATAGGCTCTTTGTATGGAAGCTTTTCTTGATCAAGAGATAGAAGAATCGAAGATTTTGAATTCGGTTGAGAAAAAGGTCACGGAATTAGAAGATGACGTAAAAACTTTGTCTCAAAAATTTGACTCTAAGTTGAAATCATGGAATGAAGATCGGGAAATGTTGGAAGAGTTGAATGCGTTATGCTCAAAAATCGAAAAACTTACTAGCCAATTTTAGTTTTTTAATATCGTATTTGTACCTGTTTTCCTGTTTTATTTCGTGCTGTAAAAATATTGTCCTTTAACCATTGAGAAATATTGTATTTATGTATTTGTATACTCGATTTAAATTGTGGAATGCTATGCTAATTATTGTCGATTTTTTAACTATTTTTAGCATAACCTTACCTTTTACTTGAAAAAATGTAAATAAATTTCTACATTTATGTTAATCGTGAGGTTATTATTCAACAAAGTAAAAATTGGGATTAAATGAATAATTTGATTTGATTTCAAATTCAATAATTAATTATAATTGCAGCAAGCAGTTCTATAAAAAAAAACGAAAATAGTAAATTGGGGAGTTGTGAGTAAGATGGCCCCGCCTCTTAGCCCTTGATTAAAAAAATTCATCACGAAGCCAAAAAATGTTTACTTTTATCTTATCAGTTATCGCTCCAATATTTGAAAAAATTTTAAAAATTGACGATTAATTAAGTTTCAAATTGTCATACTTAAATCAAATAATTAATAATGCTGTGATCTGAGCTGCAGAATCGGAATGTAATTCTTTGCTGGACAAAGAATACGTGATTCCGTTATTATCTGGTAAGCGTCTGTTTTTTTTAATGTTTTTTTGCGGTTTTTGAATTTCTGTCTTTTTTTGAAATGTGTTTTATTCAAACCAATGGTACATTACATTCCAGTCAAATGTAAATTCACCAATACCACTCTATCATAAAATTTTTACACTTCTCTTTTTTCAGTTCGTTCACAGGATGACTCACAATCAGCCAAGATGTCAAAAAAATCCTTCTCGGTCGTTTAACGGTTTATTGCAAGATGAAAAGTTGAAATTCATGGCGATCGATTCATTCGTAAGTCATACTCGCGGATGCAAAGTATTCTTACTTTCGCATCATCACGCGGATCACATGTACGGATTGAATTCTTTCATTAACGAGCTCCATCAGTCCCCCGATCAATTCATTTATACCTCAGCTTTAACCGCTGAATACTTGAAGAATACCCGTCGCATTAATCCAAATAAAATAATCTCGCTACCTATAAATAAACCCTTCAATGTTTACAAATTGGACGACGACAGCGACGTAACTGTTACGTGTACTCCTGCCGCTCATTGCCCAGGATCTGTGATGTTCCTGATAGAATATCATCGTAAAAAAATCCTCTACACTGGGGATTTCCGTATGAATTTATCGGAATTTAAAACCAGCCAAAAATACCTAATGAATTCGAATGGAACTTGTAAAGGAGTTGACGACATCTATATAGATTCAACTTTCGCATTACCTGCCGGTGAGATACCGCATAGAGAACAAGCCGAAGAACTAATAATGAAATTCGCCGAAGAATGGTTAATGGATACGTCGATGAATCGAAAACTCGTCATTCCAATTCATACATGTATCGGAGGCGAACATTTGTTCGTATCGCTGGCGAAAAAATTCAAAACCTTGATAGCGGTTCATCAAGAAACATTTAACATTTATTACGACGCCATCGAAAACATCAGACCGTATTTTAGAATAGTTCACAATATCGTCGAAGATGAGAATTGGTTGATTCATGCGTGCAGACGTTGTTCCGGAACAGGTATGACCTGTGATAGACGAGCTATAGAGAAATATCAAATCAGAGTCATTAAACCATGCGCGTTGAGCTTTTTCCTCCAAATAAAAAAAAACCAAAAAGACAAAAACGGAGTTCCATTTATCGACGAAACTATTGATGGCTGCTCCTCAGTCAAAGTCTATTATTCGCACCATTCTTCTTTAGAAGAATTACAAGAAATTGTTCGATTTCTAGCTCCAAAAAATGTCTTTCTTAACACCGTTTACGAAGGATACGAGGAAGTGATGCAATCGTTATTCGATTTCAGACCTCGATCTTCTAATGGTCGAATTACTCATCTTGAAAAAAGAATCCGAGCTAAGGTATGTCCTGCGTTGGTGTCCGAAGAAGAATATCTTGAAGCGGAGAGACTCAAAGTCATTAAAGCCAAAGAACTAAATTTATTTGATTAATTTACCAATATTTTCATGATATTAGATATTTAGTGTCGATTTTACGCTGTGAATTCTGAATTCTACTTCTCGGCGAGATGGTACTAATAGTTTTTATATACGTTCTCTTTCTATACATCTAATATTTGTTTGATTTTTATAAAAATGGAATTTGTGATTTATGTATAGTTTTATATCTTTCAATTTATTTTGTTCGTTGTATCGAAAATATAGAAGTTGTTAAATGAAATATACGATTATTGTAACAACTTTACCTATGATGGGGGCACCCGCGTAGAAGAGAATAATATTTTTTCTATTTTTTCTTCAACATCAACGATCATTTAGTTTATTGCAATTCAAAGAAAAATGCACGACGCGGACCCCAGCCCTAAATTAAAATTACTCGAGGTGAAAAAATTTTGAATTACAAAATTAAATTTCTCTACGAAACAAAATAAGAATTTCGTAACGTTATGGAAACGTTTCTGAGAATTTATGATGCAAAAAAGTCGAATAAGAAAAGTCCCAAAAATTTGAAAATTCATAGAAAATGGAAAATTTTTACAATTTTGGTATAGAAATGTAATAATTATTGTTTATTCGACCATATTATCGCTGTTAATTCAAAAATTAGCGTGAATTAGGACACTAATAGCGGATTCGCTAAAGGGTGCACCGTCTTTCTCTTTCTCCGTCATTTTATCGATTTTTAATGAACCATAACATAATGTTGTATCAGATGACGGCGATTACAATATTTCAGTTGTTAGTTACGTAAATGATGGAATATTAAACGTATACAAAATTCGCGAAGTGCAAACGAACGCGTATCATCACAAAAATATGTTCGAATCGGTGTGAAAAAAATTATGAAAATTATGGCCACGACTTTCGGATACAAAAGGGAAGCTGTCAGAGTCAAAGCTATCGTAAGTATCACATTAATCATTTTACGATTTCGGTATCTTCATCTGGTTCGTTGATATGTCAAATAAACCGTACCTTATGGAGATCTTCACACAGTAATGTTTCAAAAATTAGGTCATCGACGTTATATTTTTTACAGAAAATAGACGGTAATTGTACGCCAGAAACTAGAAAATTCAGCGTCGATCCTCAAATAACATCTTACGAAGTATTACGTAGTATTTTATCGAAAGCTTTCGATATAAAACCGTAAGTTATCTGTGTTATTTTGAAGTAATTCTATTACTTGAGTGTTGACTTGACGAATTTCTTTGAACCGCAGAGATTTCACGGTGTTTTACCGAGTCCTAGATGATTACAGTCAAGAAACCTATTTACCTTTGCTCTCTGATTGGGATTTAGATGCGGCATTCGTAAGGTAAAATGAAGGATTTCTGGAAATATCTTGTTTACGAAACGACGTACATTTTTATTTTATCTGCAGTGCCGCAGATCCGTGCTTATGCTTAAGAATAGATATGAAAATATACGAAGAAGTTGGCGAAGAATGGGGCGGAGGTTCGAATTCTCTGTCTTGGATTACCGATAGCAAAATACCGTTAAGGTTACAGGGTATGATAATGAATCATGTAAGATAATCTTCTTTTTACGCATATTCCATCGATTAGCTTTTATTCACGAGTTACTTCCAGGTGGAAAAAACCGTTAGTATGTTTCGAGGAGCGTTGAACTTCATCGATGAAATTCAGCAGGCGCAAGAAGCCGAAAATCCGCCGATTTTTACTCCGTTGACGGATTCCGATTTCAGAGAATACCTCGACCCCGTTGGTCAACTAGTGAAAGCGAACGAATTCAAAAATGCTATTTATTTCGGCGGAGTGGAACCAAGTCTTAGGTATATTATTTGTGCATGAAAGTTTGTTTATTAACGTGTTGTTTTACTCCTTTGTGAATGTTTGCTTCGTTTTTTTCAACTTTTTCGTCGCTCGCTTTGAAATGCTAATACGTTTGTAAATTTTAGAAAAGTCGTATGGAAACATTTGCTAAACGTATACCCCAAAGGTCTCTCTGGTAAGCAAAGGATAGAATATATGAAACGTAAATCACGCGAATACGAGCAACTAAAAAATGCCTGGAGAAATATCACAAACGATGAACAAGTAAACTGATTATTTCTTCGGAAAGCTTCGACAAATACTAAGCAGCTTGTTTGAATTCAGATGAAAGAAGATTTGGTTTTCGTTACGAGCATGGTTAAAAAAGACGTACTTAGGACCGACCGTCAGCATTATTTTTACGCCGGCAAAGACGATAATCAAAATATCGTCTCGTTATTTAACATCTTGACTACGTAAGCTAATGAGACCGCTGTTGGCTGAAATATCACAACCTCTAACACCTTATTCATTCTAGATACGCTTTAAATCATCCATCGGTCAGTTACTGCCAAGGCATGAGTGATTTAGCATCTCCACTTCTGGTCACCATGGGTAACGAAGCTCACGCGTATATTTGCTTTTGTTCACTGATGCGGCGTCTCGCTCCGAACTTTTTGATCGATGGCGTCACGATGACAAGACGTTTTCAACATTTAGCCGATGGCTTGTTGTTCTACGATCCGACATTTTATGCTTATTTGAAAGCGAGACAAGTACGCTAATATAAATTTCAATTGGGATTTTATTCGATATAGTTAATTTATCCCGTATCATTTCAGGCGGATGATTTACTATTTTGTTATCGCTGGTTGTTACTCGAGATGAAACGAGAATTCGCATTCGACGATGCTCTACGTATGCTCGAAGTAATGTGGAGTTCGTTGCCTCCGTCAGATCCTCCGGATGATCTTCCTCTCTACGAAGTACGCTTCTGTTCCAATTCGCAATTCCCTCCTCCTCCTAGTCCTAGTCCCAGGGAAACACCATATACCAAAGTTTGCGCCTTGCGACGTCAAACGTCGTCGGGTAAAGCATTAATGATAAATCGCAGCTTAGACGAGTCTGTCATAGCAAAACGTCGTCTTAATTCGTCGTTCAACAAAGCGAAAAAATTCAGTAGCTTGGACGACGCGGCTTTCTTAGGTAATCGTTACGCGTCCAAAAGTTCCTTAGACCCTAGCGTAGCGTCTCCTGGCAGCGTAACAGGTTCGGTGTTTAATTATAGTTCTAATTCCATAAGCAATACGGAGAAGAAAAAATTACAATTACTAGAAATAGGTAAATCGAATACCGAAAAAGATTTAAAAACTAATCAATCGATGAATAACAAAAAAGTTAAAAATTTCAACGAATTTTTATCTTTGGAAAAGAAATTAAAGAAAAAAACCAAAGATACCGATGCATCCGAGATACCATCGGATAGTAGTCCTTCACCAGACGATTCCAGCGAATATTACCCGATGACAACATCGATAACGCAAAAATTAAGTAAAGATTTAGAAAACCTAGAAAAACAAGTATTCAATGTACGTATAGACGACTGCGAAAAATCCGCCGAAACTGATATCAAGACAATAGGCGAAGAAGTATTCGTCTGGGAGAATCCGCTACAAGACGAAGCTACTCAAGAACTTTCAGCTAGTTCGGCAACAAGTACCGATAGCAATGTATCTTCCAGCACAAGCGAAGAACCTATTGAATCATGTAATGGAAAACACTCCGTAGACGATTTCGAATTCGGTAGCTCTTTCAAAAGCAGAGATAAAGTTGTATTACCAGGACCTAACGAATTCGGAGGTGGTAACCCGTTCCTAATGTTTTTATGTATCGCTGTGCTGTGTCAGCATAGAGATATGATCATGAAAGCAAATTACGACTATAACGAGATAGCTATGCATTTCGATAAAATGGTACGTAAACATAATGTAGTAAGAGTTTTAAATCAAGCTAGACTAATGTACGCTGCTTATTTAAAACAACATCGAAAAGATTATCTCAAAGTGTGAGACGATTTGCACCTGCACAAATACATAATTGTAAGTATCCAACGTTATACATACCTTTTTCTTGAAAATCATTCTAGTGAATTGCTGTGATTATTTAGAAAGCAGTAAACCGTTGTACGAGAAACTACGAGTATTATAATTAAACCCTTAACAGGTGTTCAATTTTTCTATCATTTTGATATCTAATTTTTTAAACATTTCCAAAGAAAAGTATTACATAAGTATTATTGACTTCATTTTTTGCTTTCGATTTAGTGAAACTATCCAAATAGGAAATTACATTATCGTTTTAAAAATGTATTTTAAGCTTTTTGACTCATGATCTGAGCAGTGCATTCCAGATGACGTTCTTATTAATTTCCTTTCCTAGTTGTATTTTTTATTTTATTAGAAATTTCGCCTATTATTTTACAAGTTTTACATCGCTTTCTTATATTTTTTTTATCGTGTTAAGAATTTGTTTTTATTTTTCATTAATTGTATCGTTAAATACAAATAAAACTTTTAATGGTTGTATTTCGTTGTAGTATTTGTTTAAAACATTTCTCCCCGTTGCAGCAACATAATTAATTAATTAATTAATTAATTTTGTTTTTACGCGTGTCGTATAAGTTGCATACCTGTACAAGCATGTAGGAAAAGACAAATATTATGTAAATCGTTCCACCGTGATCTACGGCGTACATCGTCGATCGAAATGTCGAACAGTTCTGGGTCGAGGTCACTGATCACGAATTTGGACCCAAAAACACACTATTCCCCAGGAAATTCTGAAATCGGAATTCGACTGGACAATCGGTACGTGCTGCAGTAAAACCGATAGCGGTAATCGATTCCGCGGGTCCGAAAACCTATATTTCGACTCCTCACACGTCTCGATCGGTCTTGTGGGGCCCAAGATAAATGTAATAAAAGCAGCAAGCGTTTCATGAATACGTAATTAGCTAAAAAAGCGTCATTTTTACCTAATTACGTATTCATGAAACGCATCCACTTGTGTTGGATTTATGAGAAATATCACAGCGCTATCTATCGGATAACTTCTAAACTCGGTTTTCGATAAACGAAACAGAGATTGAATTTCGTTTTTCGTAATCGTGTTTAACAGCCGCCATCTTCGTCTGGTTTGTTCAAAATCGAAAATTTTGAAAAAAATTTTAAATTTGGGGGTCGTGAGTGGTATCAATCTCTTCAGCTCGTTCCCACGATCGCAAATCTGGTCGAATTTTTCCAAAATATTCACACAATCTGGAGTAATTAACGCTAATTGATGAAGTTACTGATAACAGCTTTCTAACAATAGAAATCAGTGTGTCCCTCATATCAGTGAAAATGACGAATCTTTGGAATTTTTCCAGTGGCTGCTGGAGCTAAGTAAGGTAAATAAAAGGTGGTTTGGGAGGTTTTCGAACACGCTGAATCGAATGGAGTAGTTGGTTTTTCGTTTTAATCAGTATTTTTCGAAATATCGGGAATTCGTTTACGTAAAACTTACTCGCGATATCTCGAAAAATACTGATCAAAACGAAAAACAAACTACGCCATTCGATTCAGCGTGTTCGAAAACCTCCCAAACCACCCTTTATTTACCTTAATTAGCTCCAGCAGCCGCAGGAAAAAATTCCAAAGATTCGTCATTTTCACTGATATGAGACACACTGATTTCTATTGTTAGAAAGCTGTTATCAGTAACTTCAACAATTAGCGTTAATTACTCTTGATTGCGTGAATATTTTGGAAAAATTCGACCAGATTTACGATCGTGGGAACGAGCTGAAGAGATTGATACCACTCACGACTCCCAAATTTTAAATTTTTTTCAAAATTTTCGATTTTGAACGAACCGAACGAAGATGGCGGCTGTCAAATTAATATTTACGAAATGAGTTTATCTTGAGTTTTAGAAATGACGTATAAAAAATTATAAGTACATGAAAAATTACTAAATTTCCTACAAGTTTCAAAAATTTTTCCAATCCTAACATACAAATGAAAACACAAAATAACACAGAACAATTCACAAAGCAGCTCTGTATTTGAACAAAAAATCCAGGTGTTCGAGAATAATTATCACTGTACAAAAATGAGCGCAGATAATCACAATACACTTCCATAGCGATCTAAAAAACTTTCTTTCGATGGGCGGAGAAAAAATTTATATTCGAGATACACATCGTTATAATTTAGCGATATAAATTTCGGAATCAAAACGGAAAGAAAACGAATAAAAAAATCTGTTCAACTTGGCTTAAAATAATCGTAAATTTATATAAACATTCTAATAAATAAATATGTATGCGTATATGTATAAAAAAAAAGAAAATTACATAGTAACGAAATTTTTAAAATATATACGAACTATGTGTTTCAAAACCCCCACACAAAACGGTTTCTTTAATGGTAAACAATTAAAAAATAGCTTGCAAAAATAAAATTAAACGTTTTCGAGCCTTCGTTGCGACACGAAAAGAAGACAGATACAGATAAGAGAAAAAATTAACAGAAAACAAAATACGTACATATAATCTACGTAATTTATACATGTTACATAATAAGGGGAGATAATAGGACGCAGGATGCATATCCTTACGTATCGATCGTATTTGTAATTAATAAGGCACGTTTATTTTGTTAATGTTCTAAATTTAAATTAAAAAAAAACACGATATTTAAACGGAGAGGAGTAAACAACAAGCAATTAAACGGTTGTTTTTCATTACAAATTGCGTAGGAATATGACTGCATTCGATTAGTACTTTTGTTCCCGTTGATTAAAAATCTACATCGAACGTGTATACTTTTTTTTTCTTTTTTATTCAACAATCTTCAGCACTTTTCCAACGCCGACTGTTTTACCTGCGCGAATTTAAAGAAAAAAATTAAATTATCGCGCATATTTCGATATTTTAATATAAAACATTAAACGAACCTTCGTCTCGTAATATAAATCGTCCCATCTGTGGGAAAGTTTTAAATATTTCCATGCATATGATACCAGAGCATTCCAACCTCATTATAACTACTTGATCTTGTTTAACAAAACGAGGCCTCGTTTTGGATTTTTCTCCGGTTTTCTTATCAATTAAACAAATAAGAGCCTGTAAAAAAGTACAAAGTCAGCGAGAAGGAATTACATGTGAAGTAAGGGTAGAAAAATGTTTTTCAGCGAAAAATATGCTTACTCTAACGACTACTTCTTCGGCAGCGCAATGAATGTGCATCACAGGAGAATATCCAGGACAAATGATACCTTTATCATCTAATATAACAACCTACCAAAATTAATTTACGAAATTAATATTACAGGTGGTTTAAAAAAATACACAAGACGAAGATCTAAATTAAAAAGCGATAATTTAGTTTTAAGGATTTCGCACAGATTTCCACAAAACTATCAACTCGATTTTTTTCACATATTTATCAATCTCTTTTCAAGTAGAATTTAGATACAACAAAAAACACCGTGTTGGACTTACTTGAGCATCGAAAATTTTTCCTACATGAACTGGGCTGTTGACATCGCATAAGACGAAACCAGGGGAGATATATTCCTCTTCGATACCTTTCAATTTGGCTTTGACATTTTCACCAGGAGCTACCGAATTTACTTCACGGTCGTCGCAATAAAATTGGTCAACAACTACTTGAGTCTGCGAAAAGGTAATAAAATTTACGATAGGACGTACAAATTGATTCTGATTGGAGAATCTATGTTCTTACCCTGTTTGGCATGACCAGTAAAGTTTGACCTTTTTTGGCTTCGCCGGCTTCTACTTTACCCATTATAAATGTACCCATATCTCTATACTTATCAATAATTGGCATTACAAATGGAGCTTCGTTTTGCCTACTTAAAGGTGGTAATTGATCTATGAATTGGATAAACGTCGGAGTCGGAAGTGAGGTCGTGATCGAGGTCGTTGGTGTCGGAATTGAGGTCGTAGCCTCCTCGACCTTACTTGCCAAAACTCGATCGATCTTCGACTCGATTCGGTCGAGTTGACGCTGGATCGCGGCATTTCCCTTCTCGAGTCGGATAATCCTCTGCCAGAGGTCACCAAGCGTAATAATTCCCGGTGGCACAGTTGAGGTCGTCGCCTCCATTGTCACTGGATTGGTTGATGTGAAATTAGCCGGAGTTGTCATCGTAGGTGTAATGGTAGTTGAAGTCGGAACTGCTGCGGACGCATAAAATGGCCTCATTGCCCTTGGTCTATTGGTCTGCAATGAAAATTCAAGTGAACACAAATCTCCCTTATATCTGTCAAGCTCAGCTGATCCGCGAAAATATCATGAGTCGGAATTCCGCGAAACTAACGCACACTAACGCGACACGGTTTTTAAATTACAAACATTCGCGAATTTTATAGAGTTATTTTTCATATTTCTTGTGAAGCATTCTGCTAGTTTTCTCAATAAGGCGCTATAATTCTAATTTCTGTTATTATTAATGCATAATGATAATGTATTGCATATCACTTATCGTTAAACTGTAACTCTATTTTGGGTGCTCGGGAGGTTTCGGACATTCACGCATACGTTCGTGAATTCAAACTTGGTATTTCTTTCCGATAAGCTCGATCCGCTCGTGAAATAATGGTTGTATGTATTCTTAAACCTCGAATTGATTTTTTTTTTTTTTAATTATTCAAAAAATATAAGAAAAATGAAAAAAGATGTGTTTTTTTTAA
>QBDW01001568.1:0-16512 GCA_003261595.1 Maconellicoccus hirsutus
AGAATGAAAAATGGCCTCAGATTCGCACTCAGTAACCTCAAAAATGAAATGAGAGACATGAAAAAAATTTTTAATCATCACGTTTTTTGGCTGTTTTGGACCACTGTGCGATGATGCTCATTTTTCAGCCTCCTCATTCTCTGAGGATCCACCCCCCAATATTTGAAACGCGTATACCGCCCCAGCCATTGATTTTAGAAATGAAAACGTTTCGTCAAAATTCTTCCTTGATGTCTTCTCTACACATTTAGTTATTACAAAAATTCCATTTGGAGGAACCCCTCTTTTCAAATTTGAGAAAACATTCTTCGAAAAAAAGGGAAATCTGATTTTCTCACATTTTTACGAGAAATATCAAAGATGCACTAAAATTTGAAATCACAATCAATTTTTCCCTTAAGTGAGCTGAAGTGCAAAAATATTGCTCACATCCCTACATCTTATAGGTTCCACCCCCCATCCATATTACATTTGAAACGTCTTTTATACAAGCAAATTTTTCAAAGTTGTTTCTTACCAATTTTTCTACACTTTTAGTTGCAGAAAAAGTGTTCAATATCCCTCAAGATTATTTTGTGGAATGAGGAAACGGAGAGGATGGGGAAAAAAATACAGTCCAAAAATATACAAAATAAAAAAAAAACAAAACAAAATTTATAAGGGGTAGTATTTCTATGCCACAATTTAATTGATTTCATAGTTTGTCAATTACTCCAATTTAATGGATTTAATTGGGTTTTGAGGGGCAGAAGACGCTTTGAGGAAAGATATCGTAGCAACTAAAAGTGTAGAAAAATTAGTAAGAAACAACTTTGAAAAACTTGCTTGTATAAACGTTTCAAATGTAACATGGGCGGGGGGTGGAACCTATAAGCTGTAGGGGTGTGAGCAATATTTTTGCGCTTCAGCTCACTTCAAGGAAAAATTGATTGTAAATCTTTGGCGATTTCGAATGCTTGTATATGTTTGACATTTCCCGTAAAAATGTGAGAAAATCAGATTTCCCCTTTTTTCGAAGAACATTTTCTCAAATTTGAGAAGAGGGGTTCCTCCAAATGGAATTTTTGTAATAACTAAATGTGTAGAGGAGACATCAAGGAACAATTTTGATGAAACGTTTTCATTTCTAAAATCAATGGGTGGGGCGGTATACGCGTTTCAAGTGTTGGGGGGGTGGATCCTCGGAAAATGGAGGGGTTGAAAAATAGACCCTGCCGCTTAAAATCTTCATTTTACTGTATAGAACAAGAATCAACCATACAATTGTTTTTAACAGTTCGATCGAGCGGATATACATTTGATACCCTACACGATTGCGATTACGGTATTACGGGTATTTACGGGTATATCGTCGTAGTAATACAATATGTAACTATGTATTCGCATTAAGAGAAAAGGTGCCTAATTGTTCGTTACAGTCGGGCGAACGCGAACGTTAAAAATTTGGCGTTGACACGAAGAAATACGAAAATACGAGTATTAATTTTCTAGTAAATTTGAAAACTAAATCCGCGTAAAAGTTTTCGGTTACGAGTTGAAATTAAATTTCGGAATTTAATTACGGCAATTATCCGAATTCGAACGAACAAAGCTCGCTAACGTGGCAGAAAATCTTTTCTGGAAAGCTCGCGTCGCGTTCTTTAAATTTTCCAAAATGAAAGAGGTGCTTAAGGAGAAAGGACGAAACAAGGAAGCTACGGACAAAAAATAAATTGGAAAATATGATCGGTATACTTGGAAAGTTCGAAAATCACGATAAATTAAATATTTAATCTTTTTTAATTTCCAACGTAAAAAAATAACCGTACCTAATTGTGAAACGACTCACGTTTACCGAATTTAATTAAAAGATACTCGGTTTATATTTCATATAAGAATAAAATTTTTTACTCTCCTCGTCCCGGTTTGCCTTGCGTTTCTGTCTTTGTCTTTTACCGTCTCGAATAAAGCTATACGGAGCTAATTTTTATTTTCCTGTCGTGTAACGTGAAACTAACGTAAAACACCTGAACACCAATCAACGACGCGACTTTGACACCCTGTGCTCCAACCATAACACGGCAGATACCCAAGGGCTGCGTGGACGTGATGGTGATGCGAACGGAATTTAAATCGTCTTTTTTGTTCTTACTACTCGAGTGATTTTGTTTGGCCTTTTTACGTATTTTTCCGCTTTCTGTTCTCGCAGTAAAACACGCCCGCCAGAGTATCTAATGTATTGTAAGAGAATTTTTTTAGTATGAATGTTCCCATTAACGAGCCGATATGCGTTAACTGGAAGTGCAGACGTTCGCGGTATGCGAAGTGCGCTTGCGAGAGCCTAAGTACACCATTTGCTGCTGTTAACATTTCAATTACTCAGTGACTAATACTAATTGAGAAACCACCATTAGACCCTGCTACCGTAAATACAAACGGAAGTTGGTGCAATAGATTCATAAATTTCAAGTGTTTAAAATGGAGCAATGCAGGCAGAGGCAGGTAGCACTTCTTGCAAAATTGAAAAAAGCATATAAACGAGATTGTGTCATATTTGTGTTTAATTGTTACAAAATAATAAAACGATAGACGAGTGGACGAGTGGTAGGTGGGATGAAAATAGTTCGATCGGGACATTCTCAACCAGTGGCGTAAATACGGGGGGAGTTTTGGAGACAAAACCCCTCCCAGAGACACTGAAAAATTCATTTTTTATTGGGAAAATACGTAAGCGATCCCAAATCGAGTTTTTTGACTCCAAAAAAATCGCAAAATAATCTTGAAATTATCTCAAAAAATAAATGTTATACGACCCATCATTCAAAAATCAGTACATTTTGAGAAAAAAATTATTTGAACGACGAGTTTTAGCGCGCGCGCGTAATCGGTACTTTCCACTGTGCTGTAGCGTCTCGTTTACAGTTACGCGCGTTGCTGCGTTAGACATGTCACTGCAGGAGCCGCGCGCCACGGTGAACAAGGCGCTATCGCGTAGTGGGAAGTTTCACCCAACGCGCGCGTACAGTTTTTGCGATTTTTGACCACGGCCCCGGGAAGGTAAAATTTTGAAAAAAATATATGACATTTAGGGGTCAAAAATACATCGAAAAAATGAGGTTTGAAAATTTTGCCGAGTGATATAGACACCTAAAAAAAATAAATGAAGTCGAAAACACCCGTTTCGAGGGGGAAAAATTGGAGAGGGGGATTTTTGATTTTTTCATGGAAGGCCCTTGTGAGGGTATATCATGTACTAAAATTTCAATTATATCCATGAACTGTAATTTGAGAAAAAAATTCCTATCTGATTTTCGAAAAGAAATAATTAATTTCTCGAAAACGGGTGGCAGAGGGGAGCTGAAATTTTGGTCACGAAGGTTTCTCGATGGTACCCACCTAATACCCAAATATCATCAAAATCTAGATCCTAAGGCAGATCGCTAATGCTTATCTGCCTATTGTAAAAATATACATTCAACTTTTTTGTTTTATGATTTCTACACCCCCCCCCCACCTCCTCCCCCAGGAATGTGTAGTTACACTACTGTTCTCAACCGCTCCCACGCAGGACATGTTCACGACTGGTTATGCTTGACACAGCCTACCATCCCTCTACTCCCTTCACTTCATTCAGGAGGTCTCCTAGTGAGGAATGCAAAGTACACTTGGATATCCAGACCAGAACCCGCTCCCTGGGTATCTACATTTTGTAAAGATTAACGTGTAGTTCAGTCAATCTAGCATTTGAGCTTGCAAAACGAGATGATAAGCTGAATTTTGGTATATACCTTGTATTCGATACATTTTACAACATTCTTTACTCCGAAACAAATGCCATGTTAGCAAGTTCCATTTTTTGTGGATCTAAGCCCCCTCCAAAGATCAGTTTTTAGCTTATATCTTGATGAAAACTGGTTTTATCAAAAAAATAGTTCAGTTCAAAATTAAAACCCGCTAAATTTTCTACAAAATGCATATATCAAGAGTTGATGTAACTGGCTTAGATTCCGAGCTACGTGCGATTGAAAAAGGAGCATGTTTTGTGAATTTTTGACAAAATTCCCATAAATTTAGTTTTTTACTTGTAACCATGAGAAAAAATGGTTTTTCGTGAAAATGTATAATATCTGAAATTAAAGATGACCAAATTCTCTACAAATTCCATTATAAAGAAATTAGATTGCTTGCTTAGTTTCTGAGCTGCGGCGTCGTAAAAAAGAGGGGTGCTTTTTGGTGCTTGCGTCGTCGATGTCAATGATTGAATAATCTGTTAACGGAATTTCCGACCATTAGACATTATACTGGTAGTTACGTACAAATGGTTGAACGCGCGAGTGATTCCTTTTTTTTTCCGCTGCGCTCGTTCGAGGAAAAACTTGATTCAATACGAACGCGAAGTAATTCAGCGAGTAAAAATTGTTTGTAACTACCCGACGCGGCGCAGCGGCGACATATTCGCACTGACAAACATATGCGGAAGAAAAATATGTTATCTTTTTCGTTTTGTCGGTCGGATAAAAACCGTGAAATTCGATTTGCAACAGTAGAAAAATACGTTTAGTGGCGAAGCGCGACGGAGGGGAAAAACGTCGAAATCCCCTCGCTGGTTTGGTTCTCATCCCCCCCTTTTGTGTTATGGTACATTGGGATTAGGTCCAATGCTCTTTATTACTGATAAAACAATTCCGTTCAAAACGTTGTCAAGATAGATTTAAAATAAATGAATTAGATAAAGTTTTGCAAAATGAAAAAACACACCCCGCCTAAGTTTCGAAAACTGCTGCACGATGCATTACGCTTTTTTCTGGCCGTCTCGTTTGTCGGATGTGTTTGCTTTTTTTCTTTCTCGTTGTTTTTTCTGTTTTGTTTTGTCGTTATTCTTTTTGTTGCCATTAGAGAAGGGAATTTTGCGAACCATTCGCTGCTGATGTTAATTGAACGTATTATCGCGTTGTTATACTCGTGCGTTGTGCCCTAGAATGCGAGAATTATAGAATTTTCTAAACTATCCCCTTAATTAATGTAAGATTTTATGTAGACAGAGACACCCATAATGAAGGCGATAGCGGCGTCGACTTATCGTTAAATTATCGTTATGGGGTTCTTTCACTTTCGCTAATCCGCGATAAACCGTTTGAAATTTAATTTTACTAGTTCGTCTTTTATCATCGGGTACGTTCTGTATTGGCAATTTTTTCGATTTTAATCGATTTTTTTCATCAAAAGGCTACGTCACGCTTTACTACTGTAATAGGTAATTAGGTACCTTGATTAAATATTTCTTCAGCTCGGAAACCTTATTTTTCTTAACGATCAATTACACGAGTAACGATTGGAGCGCGGTTTTGGGTAATGTTCGTCGTGATTTAGCGTCGTTGGTTGGAGCCAGTCACTGCAAAGTTGTTTGAAACTGTAATCCGTTCGTGGCAGCTTGTCTTGGTTACTATGTGGTCTTATTTTTGTTGCTTGTATGTGTCAAAATAAACGACCCTTTCATATCGAGTAACAATCATTCATTAAAATACATCTGACAATACGAGCTTCACAGCTAAGAAACGACAAGGTGGTACCCATTTTATTACTCCAACAAATATACATAATATACAAATAGTTACAATAATTTATAGACATTTAATAAATTTCTAAAAAATTTGAGCACCTTTTTAAGATTGGCTATATTTTTCTCTCCATTGAATTCAATGACCTTGAACTTTCGCTCTTGTATGTAGTGGCACAACAGCGAGTGGGTACAGTGGTACATTGTACTCAACCGAATTTTTCCGTTTTTTTAACCTCTACATATAGCAAGTTATCACGTATTACCACTAGTGATGAGTAAAACGGTTCTTTTTGAAGAACAGTTCGTTTTGATTCTGTTCTTCTTAATGAACATGTTTTTTTACCTGTTCATTGTTCTTTTCCTACTTTTCGACGACCTACTAGAATACATGATGGATAAATAGGTAGATATAAGGTAGGCTGAAAAGAAATGCACAAACGTTTCTAGAACGTGAGTTAAAAAAAATAGCAAGATCGGACGTAAAAGCAAATTAAAGTACGATTCTTGAACTTCAAAATGATGTATCCACTGTTTGGTTTAGTCGCCGCTGAGGCTGAAATATTCCTTCTGATATGTAACAAGTTTTTTTTTTGAAGCTCATTTCGTTCACATTTTACAAGCATGTATGTATTACTTTTCAGTCTACCTTCGTATATTTCTTCTTCAATTAATAATGCATATGATTTACAAAAACTAGGTAGCACCCCCTCCCCGCCCTCAATACCACAAGTATCTGCTCGCGGCGGTGTATGATTATCGTATGTAGAAGTCGAGCGCTCGTCGATGCGGTTGGAATTTCTCATCGTGTACTTTGTACGCGAATCGCGAATATTTTTCATTACTACGGACGTATTTAGGACGAGCGCTTTTTATAACGTGATCTAATGCTGTTTCAAACTAAACTTCGCGTTTTGAATTTCCTTCCTGTTCGTGGTACATCGGTACCGACAACCGAGTACATCTACACGTATATTTGTGCGGATCTAATGGTAGCTTCGAGCTTAAACTTCGGCCTTTGCCTCTCCATTCCAGTTGCATTACGGAGTCGCAAAAACTCGCTCGCGTTTCGCCTTCGTTTCTAAAAACAAACAGTCGGAGTTTCTCTTCATATGTAGGATGTACGTAGCAGACTAGATATTAGGTACTAGGTGCATATAGGAGTTGTACCGCGTGCAGTGTGCCGCTGTGTATTGTATCTGTGTGCAATGTATAGGTTTTTATGTGTAACTTTACATGTGCCGTGAATCGTTTGAACTGAATGGAAAAAACAGGCATATAGTCTGGTCAATCTAGCGTTTGAGCTTGCAAAACGAGATGATAAGCTGAATTTTGGTATATACCTAGTATTCGATACCCTGTACAACATACTTCACTCAGGAACAAATGTCATGTTTGCAAGTTCCCTTTTTTGAAAATCTCAACCCCCCAAAGATCAGTTTTTTGCTCATATCTTGATGAAAACTGGTTTTATCAAAAAAATAGTTCAGTTCAAAATTGAAACCCACTAAATTCTCTACAAAATGCATATATTAAGAGTTGATGTAGCTGGCTTAGATTCCGAGCTACGTGCGATTGAAAAAGGAGCATTTTTCGTGAATAGATGACTTTGCTCAATTGACAATTCCGCTAGCATTTTTGCTCGCAAAAGCTAGCATTATGCTTCTTGCTATCTTTATGCTAGTTATTTTCTCGAAAATTATGCTACTTTAGCATAAAAGTGGTATGATTTTGAGACAACAAACTCTAGGAAACTTGCTGGTTGAATTTGGCTAGCAATTTACTAGCAAAAGTACTACTAATATGCTAGACTGGAATTTTTCCTAGCTATTTGCCAGTTATCTGCCAGCGTAATCATTTCCTAGACAAATTTGCGAGTTATATACTAGTACAATGTTTGTTTTTTTGTTTACAATATTGATTTTAATCAAAAAAATATTTGGCCGTTATTCGTCACGTGACTGAATGTTTTTAAATTTTTATTTAAACAAAAACATATTTAGTATATCAATAGTGTACCGCACGGCCGGTTATGTCTTATGGAAATAAAAAATTACATTATATAGTTCACCGGCATGACACCATCAGCGCCACTACTTTTACAAATAAAATATATGTGGTTGTTAGCTATAGTTTCCATTTTCTTCATCTTGGAAAATGATATTGTTTTCAGTGTTACAGAGCAGGGCAGAGCAGAAGGTAAGGACGGGTTACATTTTGGGAAAATAGAAATAAACTAAACAAACGTAAAAAAATAAACAAAACATGCGACAGTGGCGCTAATTGACTGCGGTGTTATGCCTGCGAACTAAATGAATTCCACAGATGAAAAAAATCGCTGGCCAAAAATTTTACATTGAGATGCCTATCTATTTTAAACGTAGTTTATTATATTATAATCTTTGGTGTACCGTAAGCAATAAAACAATTTGGAATACAGCTGCAAATTTGTAAGAATATTTCTTTTATTAAAAAATGTATCTTAATTAACTAAAAAAATCTATTTTATTTAGAACGAATTTTTGAAATTGAAAAGTTTTGGTTCAACCGCGGAAGAAAAAATTAAAAGTATTTTACCCCAAATTTTTGATCCAAATGTAGCTTTATTGTACAACTCCAACGGTTTATATAATAAAAAAAAATATAACGTGTACGAAAGTGTATACTTTTATAATTAGTGAGTAAAATCATGTACCTCTCATGATAACAACCAGAAACTTATTAGCTACTGTGGAATTTAATTGAATGTTAATTTTTCTCAAAATTACAGTTGTTTTCACAATAAAGTTTAGCCTTAAATGTATTATATTGTTTTTTTTTTTCATACGTAAATATAAAATATAATTTCAAAAAAAATTTTTATTCATTTATGTCATGATTTCTTGGTATTTCGAGCAAAAAAGGCGCATTTCATCTAGCAATTTGCCAGCAATTTGCTGGAAGGCACTAACAAAAGTGTAACACTTTTCCCAGCAACTTGCTAGCACATTATGATAGCAGAAATGCCAGAACTAACAGTCTTAAAATCATACTAGTTTTTTGCTAGGAACATTTGCCAGCTAGATTGTCAATTGGGTGTAGCCCAATTGTGTAGGGTACAGTTTTTTGGCTCTAGTGTAGCAAAAAATGATTCTATGAAAAAAAATAGCTTAGTTTGAGGTTGGTGTCAACTAAATCCTCTACAAATACTGTATCTACAAAACTAGGCTGAAAAATAACCAAAACCTCCCTTCTTTGTGACGTCACAGCTCGGAAACTAGGAAAGCAATCTTATTTCTTTATAATGGAATTTGTAGAAAATGTGGTCATCTTTCATTTCAGTTATTATACATTTTCACGAAAAACCATTTTTTCTCATGGTTACAGGTAAAAAACTAAATTTATGCGAATTTTGTCAAAAATTCACGAAAAATGCTCCTTTTTCAATCGCACGTAGCTCAGAATCTAAGCCAGTTACATCAACTCTTAATATATGCATTTTGTAGAGAATTTAGTGGGTTTTAATTTTGAACTGAGCTATTTTTTTGATAAAACCAGTTTTCATCAAGATATAAGCGAAAAACTGATCTTTGGAGGGGGCTTAGATCCACAAAAAAGGGAACTTGCAAACATGGCATTTGTTGCGGAGTGAAGTATGTCGTAAAATGTATCGAATACAAGGTATACACCAAAACTCAGCTGATCATCTGGTTTTGCAAGCTCGAGGCTATTTTCGGGCTAGATTGACTGGACTAATAACCTGCAGCAGGGATTTTCCATTACGTGACGATTGGTCAATGTCCGTTTGAAATGGAGCTTCCAGCTTCGTCGAATGGTTAACGAGCAATTTGACTTTGACAGGTCGTGATTAGCCGCAAATGAAAACATCGAGGGAAAAAAATTACCAAAGGAAAGAATCGAGCATAGTGAAGTTAATATCGCTAGTAATTATGCGACATAAATAAAGTCGGTTGACCGAGATAGATAATTGTTTGCGAAAGCTTAAACGCGTTTGATTGTTAAGACGGAGAGTTGGCGCGTTTGACGTCGCGTCGGCGGTGCGGTACAAGCTTTGATAAAGCCGCCATGCCAGCGCCATTTCAATCGTATACTCGTAAAAGCCATTTTAGGTAGCCGGAAAAACGTGCGCCGTCGCTGCCGCAGCGACGGGCATGCGGACGCGGAAATATGAGAAATTTGGCAAAAAGTTAAAGGCAAGGCGGGCATGGGTTTTTGAATTTTCACGCGCTAACACGAGGAGAATGAAGGCAGACTCTAGGCGCTAGGAGCTGGGAGGCGTAAGGCGATGGGTGCTACAGCCGAACGAAACGCGACCGCTACCGCCGGAGCATCGGACCATGTTTTCGTTTCGCTTAGTTCGCTTGTAGCGTAAAACAAATACGTAATAAAAGATACGCGAAACGCAAACACGTACTAGTACGTTACATTTACGTATTGAAGATTATAGATAAAAGTCTTTGAAAATATTTTTCTGCTGCGAAGCAGACGGAAAACAAAGCGCCAAGCCTAAAAGATACGAACAAGCAATACAATGATGTTTCCTTCCTTCGGTGAAAACTTTCGGACAGTGTGAAAGTTTTACAAGTTTCGTTGGTTTACCCGGACGACGTTGTTCTGGTACGTCTTTCCGCCTTCCTTTACGTCGTCGACCGCTCGTGCTCGTGCCTAAGGCGAAACGTTACGCTAATGGCGTTGGCGCTTGAAACGTCTCCAAGACGTGATGAAAAGTCTCGAAACGACTCTGAATCTGATCCGACTCGAACGCGAGTAGGAATAGAGGTGTTTGGGTGGCGTTTTGTTTCGTTTACGCTTTACGCTGCAATTGATGGCTGACAACGTATCGTCATCATAATCTCATTACGTCGAGGCTGTTGTATTTTTATGATGTGCCGCGGTCGTGGCCGCATCCGCGAACCAACGTTTTTGATAAATGTGTTTTTCCATTTTTGCCGCGCCCAAATTTCCGTTTCAAGTCGCATTTTTCACCGGCAAGCCACAAACGCGACGCCGACGCTGCCCTTCTACGACGCGTCGTCGCGCGTCGTAGTTTTTCAATTAATTTTACCGCGTGTACGTATTTATTAGACATTTTGAAAAAAACACCAGCCTTGATTAGGCGACGGGTGTTTTTCGTTTCCGGCGACGTGTTTGTCGTGGTTTTTTGCAAGGTGGGTATTCGCGAATTCACGCGTAGTGCCTGATATCTAGCGGATTATAGTGAAACTGCCCGAAAAGGAGGCATTGTGTTAGTGATAACTATGATAAGAATAAAAAATACCATCACTGAATGGATAGGTGGTAATTACCATTATAACTCATCTGGTAAACTCGAATACAGAGATGGGGAGAATCCTCAAAAAAAAGATTCTGAATCCAAGAATCCGAATCCTCAGTAACAAATTTTTTGGATTTAGAATCAAATCCGAATCCAGTGTTCCTGGATTCCAAATTCGTTAGAGAATCCGGATTCGGATTTTTTCCCAGAGAGAAATGTTCTGTGGATTCTGCTCCTTGAAGAATCCGGATTCGGATTCTTTCTGTAATTGGATTCTCATTCATGTGTGGATTCTTCCTAGTTCACCTCAAACAATCCGAAAATTTATAGTAGATTACGTAACAGGAGCGGAAAGTATGCGATTAACGAGTGCGAAATTTGAGGAACGAGGCGAAGCCGAGCGACTCAAATCGCACGAGTTGATCGCGTTACTTTACGATACTGTTACGTATACTATTTTAATTTTATATGGGAGGAAAATAAATGAACGAACGTGATAAGCGATATTATTAGTAGGTGCAGAAGGTGGTCATTTTCCGCCCTCAGGGCGGAAAGTGACTACTTTCCGCACTTGTTTTTAGTCTTTATCAGCTTGAACGTTAAAATGCTGTTTTCCATCGCGAAAATAGGGAGGAAAGTAGTCATTTTCCGACCATGTAAAATTAAAATAACTTAGTACTTCGGTTCAGTTCAGTTGACTGAGTTGACCATAGCGTTGACCTCACTTAGGGCAACGATCCCAGTGACAAAAATAACAAGTTGTAAAATGTCGTTCTCCTGAGTCTCGTTTACTATCGAAGTCATCTCACTTGTTCAGTTTTCCACTTTTCCATTACATCGAAAAACAAAATTTTTTCAATACGATTTCATAATTCGAATCCAACTGATGGATTCTTTAAATTATAGAATCCAAGTTCCGGATTTTTCGAAAATTGAATCAAAAATCCGAATCCATACCATGTTTTGATTCCGATTCCAAATTCACCGCGTCAGAATCAAGTTCCGGATTCAGAATCCGATCACGGATTCTCCCCATCTTTGCTCGAATACTTTAAATAATAAGCTTGAGAAACATTTCGAATAATGGTTTATTATGGTACAACAGTTACAATGAGAATGAGAATGAGCAAAATTAACAAAGAATAAAAGGAACGTAAAACAGCCGGAATAATTTGGTAAAAAAAAATACAAAAGACAACGAAAAGATTTAAAACATGAAAAATCAACAAGAACGATTATTTACTTGTAAAGACTAGAAAAACGGTAAATACGGGTAAATTACAGCTACAATCACAACAATCACTTTCAGTGATTTTAAATTATTTTCAATAAAAAAAATATAAAAAGTAAAAGATAACTATATTATGGAGGATCAAAATAGATCATATCAATAAAAAATAAAAGAAATAAAAAGATAAATTATAAGATAATTAATCCAAATGGATTATTTACATACAATATTTTAAGCTCATATTAGAGCATTTCGAAAGGAGTAGCTCGGTACCTAATTCATATTAGTTAGGGTGAGTTTGGTCCAAAAAAAAAATTCTGACAAGGGTAGCCAAAAAAAACTTCCCATAGGGGGGAGGAGGAGACTTCCAAAAAAGGGTTACACCCCCATTTTGGGGCTTTGGGGTATGAAAATGATTTTGGTGTCGTTTCCGTATAATTCAACCCTCCTGAACACGAATTCGCCATTGGTTTTCCCATAGGAAGTGTAGCACATGCACAATCGTTACATTTGTATGTGAAAACACGTGCAAATTCAGTGAAAATACGATCAAAATACGATTTATCCCACCTCAAGTCAACCCTCAAAGGGTAACCCACATTTCAAACATGTTTTTTAACTGATTCGACCCTCTTGAACCCGAATCCGCCATTGGTTTTTCCATTGGAAGCGTAGTATTTGCGCAATCGTTACATTTATATGTCGAAAAACGTGCAATTTCAGTGAAAGTACACAAGGAAATTTTCATTTACCCCGTCTCAAGTCACCCTCCGAGGGGTGCACCACACCAGAGGTATGTTTTCTAGTTGATTCAACCCTCTTAAACACGAATCCGTCGTTGGTTTTTCGATTGGAAGGGTACCACTTGCGCAATCGCTGAATTTGCATGTTAAAAAACGTGCAATTTTGTGACAAAAATATGGAAAAATCGCTAAAGACTTTTTCGAGGTATGTTTTCTGACTAGTTACTTGACTACATTTCCGGAAAATTCCAGCCGAACACCTCGAGTAGGTTTTTCCAGGACAGGTTTTTTCATAGCAAAGCATTACGCTGGAATTTTCCGGAAATGTAGTCAAGTCGGTTCAGTAGGTTGGGAATAAGAGAGAACCAAGTTTTTAACTGCCTAATCTCAAATGGACGCTTTCTGGTGCATTTTGAAGTTCCTGGAGAAAAATGGAAATCGCGCTGGAGGCTCCAGAACGGCTCGCCGATGCGATTTTCGGGTTCAGCGGGTTCGAATTAGGGGGAATACTATTTTTCAGTCGATTCCGATATGCGTGGACGAAAAACGGATTTTTTTTCAATTCGTAAAGCTTCACTATGAAAAAACCTGTCCTAGAGAAATGCACTCGAGGTGTCCGGCTGGAATATCCCGGAAATATGGTCAAGTCGGTTAAGTTGGTTGAGAATAAGAGGGAACCAAGTTTTTAGCTGCCCAATCTCAAATGGACGCCTTCTGGAGCATTTCGAAGTTCCTGGAGAAAAATGGAAATCGCGCTGGAGGCTCCAAAACGGCTCGCCGATGCGATTTTCGGGTTCAGCGGGTTCGAATTAGGGGGAAAACATTTCTTTCGTGATTTAAAATTATTTTTCGAGTTTTTTTTTCTTTTTTAATTTTTATTTTTAAATCGAAATTTTGTAATTTTCAAATTTCAAAAATTCGCCAAAAATCGAAAAGTTAACTTGGGCAGCTAAAATTTTGGTTTTGGGGGTTTTTTGACATGCTCTTTTTAAAAATCCAACTCCCGTTCAAATCCGAGCCGGACACCTCGAGAGGTTCCCTTGTAAGTACTAAACAAACATCATCGTTAAAGTAATTTAGCAACGGATTGTTTTCACGACGAACGTACGTACACCTGATACTAAACAAGAATAAATTTCTTTGAAATCTTCAGAAATTAATCCATTTATGTTTCTATGATAACATCGTAAAACTGATATCACTATCACAGTACATCCTTTTCAGACACGTTCCAACAACGCCGCTGGTGATCGTGAATTCGCGATATGGTTGACTCAAAGTAATCTCGGGTCTCGTGTCTCGTCGTATCATAAGCTTGGAGCGCTGAACGGTGCGTCGAATGGGTGCTTCGTCGTGGTTGCATATCATTCGACGAAGGCGTCTTCTCTAAGTACGAAATACACTCTTAATAAATCGCATTCATTTATACAAGCAAGTAGTGTGGTAAATGGTTAAATTATCTGCTGCGAGAAATAATGCGAATTAATCAATGTTAAAAAACGGTCCGGGTTTGTCGCCGCACCATAATTCACGACTCGTTCGAAAGCCATGCTCGACGAGAAAGCTCGCATAAGCTGTAATACCATATTAACGTAATTTCGATGCCGCTCTGACCATCTTATTCGATTTTACGATCGTTCGAGCGGAAAAGAGCGAGAATTTACGCGACGTCGCCGACGTCGAGTACGCGTGATTTTTTACCTCGTCGTATTTATCACGTTTTAAGAAATTGACGCGCAGAGACGGAGATTTTTTTCGTGGAGAATTTTATTCAACAGTAGCGAGATTCGTATTCTATTTCTATTTCGTTCAGCGTGTGTGAATACATCACCGCGAGGCAACAGATTTCGGTTGAATTGAAATGAATAGAGCAAAAAGTCAATTTAAAATCGCGAATGGAATGTGTCGAATAATAAAAAAGGAAAAAATACGCGCTTATATGCCTGAGACATCTACGGCTGTAGCGTACGACGACATACGTCGCAATACGGAAATATAATACAACACAAAATTCGATAAATTATCTCGTTGATTACGGGAGAAGTGCGGAACATTGAAAAATTTTCGGTACGCAAAAATTCAAAAGGAAACTTTATCGCGCCTTTGCAAATACGCCGACGATATACACGAGTACGTTAGCAATCTGATTTCTTTTGCATACCCGATATTGTTATACCACGTAACAAAATTCCACGCTTTGAAATATTTTCCATTTTTTCCCCCATTTCTTTCCTCATTCGCCGCGCCGTGCCGTTAATCGAAGCGTAAAACTTGGCGAAAACCTATTTAAAATTTTTCACCTTGATTTGTTGGCCCACTTACGTGTTTTCTTCCCTCCTCACGACGACTGAAGCGAATTTTCTCATCGCCGCAAAATACTTTCGAACGAGGCTTCTTGTTATTGGGGGTTTTCCTTCGACGTCTTATCTTTGTGTAGGTAATGATTACAAAAGAAAGTAATTTCTATATTAATTACTTAAAGTCTCTGAAATGTTTTTAATCAAACTTTACCAAACATGATTGTCAAAGTGTGAAAGAAACCGATGGAATATTTACGTTCGTCGACTGACAATTGAAAAATGTATTTGAGTTCGAGCCCGAGGTGAAAAATCTGTGACGTTAAACAGGCATTTTTAATTACGTACCTACCCCCTACATATTTATTCTTCGAAACGAATCTTGAAATGACGCCCTCGAAAGCCTTCACGAAATTCCGATTGTAACTGTCGCTGGAAAGTTGAAACTTTACCTGTTTCGCCCACGTGTGTGTGTGGGAGGAAGAGGAAATCAAATTGGGTTTTATTTGCTCGTCTTTGTTTGTACTGCATTGATCGTCGAAAAACTCGCTTATAAAAGTTAAAAACCTATAGCTTTTCGACGACAACGCTCGTACGCAATGCAAAATGCAGAATGCAGAATGCACGATACTATTATTAATGCATCACGAATTGCAGAAGAACGAAGAAAATTTAACAATTCGTCTAATATATAAAATTTGCGTTAGTGTATCATTTTTAAGAAAGGACAGAAATAGAATATCGCTATTTCATAGTAATCAACTATCCTACTAAGTTTTGATATAAATTCGAGGAGCATGTAAAACTCAATAATTTATAAAAATGGTTAAAACCTGTTCTTACCTTCTTTTTTATTAGAATAGAATGTCAGCAACATCTAGTTTTTTAGGTATAATGAGAAAAATGTATCACACCGCCAGACGCTCCCCAGCTTTTGACCGTTTTTCTCAAACGGGTTCCCAACCAAGAAATTACCGGTAATTACCGAACCTATTATTTTTTTTCCACCAAAGGCACTGGAATCGCCGAGGCACCGGCTTCGTAGAAAAGCTGAGAATTCATAATTCGCTGTTTCTTGACTAAAGTAAAATCTTAATTACATATTTAAATGAAATTAATTACAAAATAGTATTTCGCAAGCATGATGTGGTATAATGGCTGCTGTGCTATCGATCGGAGTATTCCAAAGAGTAATGAGATGCAATGGATACAAAACTAAGCCTGGCTGTTGAAATTAAAAATTAATGTATTTTTATAGTTAAGAATTTAACGCACGTAGCGCTGTAAACATTTTTCTTCAGTGTTACCACTGCATCACACAATAATTTATGTATATATATTTTTTAATTTTACATAGATGAATGTTTTGAGATATTCTCATGATTTTTCTAATAATTTCTAGTTGTTCAAAATTTTCAAGAGCGTTGAGG